>CM045448.1:8276506-8506506 GCA_024666655.1 Dascyllus trimaculatus | reverse complement strand
GATTTTCTATTTTCATCTCCCGGGGTTACAGTTGGATCACAATGATTTACATACAGAGAGGAAAAGTGCGAGGGATAGTGAGACGGAGAATGGCAGGAGCGTACTGTGAGACGCAGGGGGGGAAACATAGCATTTTGGAATTGTAAAAATGAATGTGAGGGTAACATGTATGGACAGAACCAGGCAAACAAGAAAGAGATGGGTGTTTTACCAGAGGGAGGGAGGGAGGGAGGGAAGCGTCATCGTCTATTTTAGTCTCTGTTAGGAGAAACTCTTGTGTGTCCCCGATGATGTCACACCTTTTTGTGTAACTCACTGAGCGAGTCCTCTTTTATAATAGCCACAATCACACATCCTTTTATTATTATCCTGCACGCAAGCGGCGAGAGAACACAAATACACTCTCTGCCAACTTTACGTACACAGCGTCGCTTCTTTTTTTCCTCACTCCTTCTTCTTCTTCTTCTCAATCTCGCCAACAATTTCCCAGCTTTGTGAGCTAGAACCAGCCTCCAGATGTAGCAGCGTACACATAATGTTGTTTCCTACATGCTTGATTTTGAGGCGTTTTGCGTTAAGCGTGTTCTCAGAGTAGACGGCTGCGCACCACGTTGTAGTGAGGTATTTGTCTAGAATCATTGCATCTGTTATTTAAAAATGTACTGTGTTGAAATTGTTGGTTTCTGTGAGATTAGCAGCCCCATTTCCCAAAAAATTGCATTCCTGTGCAACAAAAACACAGTTCAGTCACATCTTATGGGAAACATATTTGCAAGGGAGGTCACCAAGACACCTATGACTCCTCTGAATGCTGTAATTGCGGCACAAGATGCTACCACCAAATATTTACTTGAAGTACTTGAATTGTTACCTGCGGGTAGTGTGAGATTAGAAGCTGCATTTCCCAAAAATTACACTCCTGTGCAACCAAGCTGCAGCTAAATTACATCTTGGAGGACACATATTTTCAACGGAGGTCACCAAGACACCTGTGACTCCTCTGAATGCTGTAATTGTGGCCAAAGGTGCTTCAACTAAATAGTGACTTGAAGTACTTGAATTGTTACCAGCGGGTAGTGTGAGATTAGAAGCCGCATTTCCCAAAAATTACATTCCTGTGCAACCAAGCTGCAGCTAAATTATATCTTGAGGACACATATTTGCAACAGAGGTCACCAAGACACCTATGACTCCTCCGAATGCTGTAATTGCCGCACAGGATGCCACCACCAAATATTTACTTGAAGGAGATGAATTGTCTCTAGTGTGTAGTGGAAGATTAGCAGCTACCAAAAATTCATATCTGTGCGACCAAACTGAATTGTTAATTATATTTTGAGGGGAGCATATACCAAGGGAGGCCACCAAGACACCTATGACTCCTTTGAATGCTGTATTTGCGGCCAAAGGTGCTCTGCCAGAAGTGAATTGTTTGTAAATATAATGTAAGATTATCAGCCGCATTTCCCCAAAAATTACTTGTCTGTGCAGCCAAACTGCATTCTCAATTACATTTTGTGAGGGTGGCCACCAAGACATCGATGACTCCACTGAATGCTGTAATTGTGGCCATACCTGCACCTACTAAATACTGACTTGAAGGAGGTGAACTCTTTCTAATGTTTAATGTGAGATTACCAGCCCCATTTGCCAAAACATATGTTCTTGTCCAACCAAATTGCATTCCCAACTACACTTTGAGGGTACCATATTTGCAAGGGAGGCCACCAAGACACCTATGACTCTTCCAAATGCTATAATTGTGGCCAAAGGTGCTTCTACTAAATATTGACTTGAAATACTTGAATTAATTCTTATGGGTAGTGTGAGATTAGAAGCCGCATTTCCCAAAAATTACATTCCTGTGCAACCAAGCTGCAGCTAAATTACATCTTGAGAGACACGTAGTTGTGAGAGAGGCCACCAAGACACCTATGACTCCTCTGAATGCTGTAATTGCGGCACAAAGTGGTACCACTAAGTAATTACGTGAAGGAGGTGAATTGTTTCTAATGTGTAGTGGAAGATTAGCAGCCCCATCAAGCAAAAATTACATTCCTGTGCAACCAAGCTGCAGCTAAATTACATCTTGAGGGACACATAGTTGTGAGGGAGGCCACCAAGACACCTATGACTCCTCTGAATGCTGTAATTACTGGCAGAGGTGCAAATATTGGCTTGAAGGAGGCAAGTTGTTTCTAATGGTTAGCGTGAGATTAGCAGCCCCTATTTGCCAAAATATATGTTCTTGTGCAATCAAACTGCATTCTCAACCACGTTTTGAGGGTGGCATATTTGTGAGAGAGGCCACCAAGACACTCATGACTTCGATTTTGATGTAACGAATACTTAACTCGTATGATTATTTAGGCGTTTCTTTTGCAGTGTTCGCCTCCAGACAGCATGAAACATGACCAACACTTGAAGACCTCTCCCCATTTTTCTCTTGTTAATGGCCAAAGTTTTGTGTCTTCCTCGTTTTAGCGGTTTTAACAACTGGTTTTGTCTCCAGCTTATTCTCCTCTTTGTATTCTCACAGATGTTCATCATGTAGCCAACAGCGCCACCTTATGACGACACTACACAGCTTAGTTTATTCTTTCTGAAGTAGTTCATGAAAACAAGCAGCGCGTCAAGATCTGCTTGACCATTATATGGAAACTGGGATTCTGTCTTCCTTTGCTGTCCTTCTGATTGATGTTTATCTACAGTCAATTACTTTTTTTTTTTACATATATTCTGCGTTTAGGAGAATAAGAACAGTTCTGTCTTTTGGCCTTGATGCTGGACAGATAGTGGACACGCGTACAGGTTTATTCATGAGTGTAGTCGGTGTGTGGGGTCCATGCATACGCTCCGAATGGCCTTGAAATCAATGCCTATGTGGAACCACACAGCTATGGGGACACAATGATAATTTGATTTATACTGCATGTACCGAGCTCTGAATTCAAACTATGATGCTACTGAGACCATCAGAACAATGTGAAATTGTAAGACCTGCTGTAAATGACTATTTAAAGGATAAAATCAGGTGGAAATCTCACAATTAACCAGCACAGAAAAACAACTAGTTCTGCATCTTACTCCATTTATTCATCATGTTCTTTTAAAACCGTTTCTTGCACTGGCTGTTCAACTGTGGGGGATTTCAAGTCAGTCCAAGTGCTGGAATTGTCAAGCAGCTAAACACAAAACACTGTCAACTGGAAAAATTAAATTTCTTTTTGGAGTCCTGGCATGCTGCTCTAACCTCACTGCTGTCCAAATCACAGACTACTACTACTTTGTTTTACTTTCAGTACATACTGCAGCTGCCCTTGCAAAATGCATAGTGTTTAATGGGGAATGCATACAACTGAGACATACTACTTCATCATAATATTGCACCTTAAGCTTTGACCATCCTGCTCTTGCTTTCTGTGTGCTCAGAAAAGTCCACCAGAAAACCAAGCTAGCTTGCATTCTGCAGAATTAAACCAGATCTTCTAGGGCAGTGGTTCTCAACTGGTCCAGCCTCAGGACCCACTATGTTTCTATTAACAACAGTCGCGACCCAAATTTTTGAAGTTTGCTGTTCCTGTTAACAAATTAAGGTTTATTTGGGTGGAGTCAACACATTTTGATACAATTTAGGAGAAATTTGGCTTATTTTTTGCTAATTTTGGGATATTTGGATGCTTTTGCCAAGTTTTTGGGCATATTTTGGCCCATTTTGACAGATTCTGAGTTCATTTTCGTGTATTTTTGACACATTTTAGCATAAATTTCTCCAATAAGCTGGCAGAACCAAATCTAGAGGTTAATAGTGGGCAACTACTGGTGTCACCACCACTAAATATCCTGCCATTGAAAGCAAACTGTGTCATAAGAAACACGTCCTTTAAAATAAAAGACTCTATACCACTACTTTTTTGGGGGGGGGAAAGCTTCTGCGACCCTCTAAAAATGGCTTCGCGACCCACTTTTGGGTCCCAACCCACCAATTGGGAACCACTGTTCTGGGACCTACTAGTATTTTTGGCATACTACATTGGATACCATCTGTTGGAACATCCTAAAGCTTTTTCAGGCGTACAGTATAGTAAGATGATATTGGAGCACATCCATGGTGTCCATTTCCCAGATCCAAAAATGGTTGACCTTCTACGTTTCACCCATTCTTGTAGAAGGAAATGTTGTGATTGTGTCCACTGTGTTTCTGACTGAAGGTCCTGGTTAAAGTTCAAATGAGTTGTCGTTGGTGTCTTAACTTGTCTGTTTTTGAGCAGAGATGTTGTTTGTGCAAAATCATCTATTAAATTCAAGACACGGTTGAAAAGCAAGCATAGACGATGACAGCCTCCACTGCTAACCTGTTATTTTCACCTCCTCTTGTTGTTGGAAATGTGGCTTCAAAGCAAAAAGGTTAGTTGTTGCCAGGGGCTATTATTGGTCTGGCCAATCATCGGATCCGATATTCAGCATTTTTCAGCGTCCCTGTTTTTCTTCCATTACCTCTGATCAAATAAATAAATTTGAAAACGCGCTACTCTGGCTCTGACTGAGTCGCCTCTCCGTGTGTAGTTAAAGACATTTCCATTAAGTGTGCTGTTGCTATGTGTATTTCAGCTCCAGATATCACTTATCGCTGTCCTTGATTACTAATAATCTATATCAGCCATGAAAATAACAGATCGATCTGCCCCGACTTGTTGCCATAGTGACGCTTTGTGCCGTTGATGACATTTGCAAGTTGATGTACCAGTGAAAGTGAAAAATATGTGCAGGAGCGCCAAAGAGAATTAAAGTAGAATGTTATTATGGAGGATTTTTTTGCCTTGAACATTCAGATTTGGCTTCCGACTTTGAACAAAGCATAATAAACGTAGCCATCGAGTGAAGCATTTTAAAGTCAGTATTTTTGTAAACATTTCAAAGTCAGCGTGCAAAAGACGGCATGTTTATTCATTTTTAATTAGCCAGCTAGAGCACAGGGATTATTTTAGCTGCTGCTTTTGTCTACCTCTGTTTGAAATCACTGACTGTTGTTTCAAAAATCATTTAAGCTCTTTGCAGACATGGGAACCGTAACATTGCTGGATTGAGGTTACAACAATCTGTCATTCAGACATGGGTCACATTTATTCCTCACAGCTTCGTTCAGACATTCAGACAGAGCCACAGTGCATGCATAGACCTTTCAGCTTGTAATTAGTCTGACCTACCGCACTCCTCTATGCGCATTTTCAGAATCCACAACAACAGCAATCTTCATGATAAAAACCTACCACACTGAACATTTAAAGTTTTCCCAAGGTTCTGGTTCAGGCATTGAGGCAACTTGGCTCTTTTGTTTTGGTGGATTATTCATTATTATGACAGTGTTCGTCGCCCTGCATGCAAATGTTCCACAGTCATAATTACAAATTGCATCAGGTGAGGACTGCAAAAGGAGCAAGTTCATTGTTTTCTTCAACATTCACATGGTTGTGCTTCATGATTTCATCCTCCAGAGTCAGACTGTCTAGACAGAGCTCTACTGTACTGGTCTACACTTAACCCTTTTCCACCAAGAAGAACCAGGTGCTAGTGCTGGTGCTTAATCTCATTCCTCCTAAGAACAGGTTTGCTTTTCCACTGACAAAGACCCAAGTTAGAGCGACGCCATTGCATCACCATAAAATGACTACGCTTGAATCCATTACATAGCAGTTAAACAAACACAATAAGGTGATGATAATATCTGTGTTTATCTTTATATTTGGTCTTAAGGTTGATTGCGAGGCGGAAGTCGCCTGTTGCCTGGACACATCCGTGATCACGCTACATCCGGCACACAATTGTCCTGGATTTCAGCACACAACGGTGTGTGCAAAACTTCTGTGTGTCCCAGGAGTCATTCCAATATATCTGCGTTTGTGTGTCCCTTTCCACTGTTGATCGTTGGTCACCATAACCCCACCCCCAGCCCCTGATGTACTCAGTTCTTAGCTCTGGCCCGACAAAAAGTTGGTGCTTGCTAAACACCAGTTTCTAGCACCTGGAGCCGGTGCTTAGGTGGTGGAAACACAAAGAACTGGTGCTAACTCAGGTACTGGCTCTGATATAGCACTGAAACCAGCTCGGTGGAAAAGGGGTAAAAGAAGCCAGATTGTTGTTGTTTTTTCGTCTATAGTTATGTTTTATACACTGGGCTGGCTAAGTGAGACTAGTTTGTAATAGATGTGAAATTGTAGAGTATGAGAGTAGAATATGAATGGTGTCTTTTGCTTTCTGTAAAGTTTTTGTACCAGTTTTGGTGCTGAAATGTAGAAAACGTCTTCCCCAAATTGCTTCACACAACTAGAAGAACATTGCTTGTGCGTGACTTTATCCTCCCCACCTTCTATCTACACGTTACTGTTTTCAAGATTCCCTTCGCTACACTGAAAATTTCACTTTTTGCAGAGGATTTGGATAATGCATGGAGTCAGCTCTGCTAGTTTTCCCAGTAGATTGCCGTTATAATGACAGTGTTTGTCTGCCTGCGTGCTCCACCATAAAAGTTCCACTTGTCATTTTTTTGAGGAAGCACTACAGAAGCTGCACTCGTTGCTGAGCTCCACCTAGGACAGGTATGGTTGGTTTAAAGCAACAGAAAGAGCCAGATCTTTGTTTGTCCCTTTATAATTGCGTTCTACAGAATGGGCTGGCTGAGTGAGACTAGTTTGTAATAGATGTGAAACTGTAGATTGTTTGTAAGTCAATGCGAAAGGTGTTTTTTTCTGTCTGTGATGTTTTTGGACACATATTGGTTTTGAAATGTGAAGAAAAAATTGCTCCCAAATCGCTTCACACAACTAGAAGTACGCCACTTGTGCATGAATATCAAATAATTCCATGTCATGCCATGTTGAAAGTGATGAGGAAATATTACGAAACCGTTACGGAAAAGTCACCAGGCTGCTCATTCAGACATGAACCCGACATGACCGTGTGTCTGAAAGAGGTTTGTTTAGTGTGGTAAATCTGCCACTCTTATATTCTGTGCAACAATACAAATATTCTTGCACAGAAGTTACAGACAGTCAGGCTAATTCCACCTGAGAATGTGTCTGGATCAGAAACCCTCGACAGGCTGTAATGCAGGTGCCTCTTCACCGCTGAGTGCATGATAATCCCAGTATTTGCTGCCTGAAAAAACAGTTTCAGTAGCAGGTAATTCCTCTCCGCTCAGCTCTTGATGACCCGTTACGACCAGAATGAGGAGCTCTGATATGTCCGGCGCTGATGAGCTGTTAGGACTCTGTATCCAGCCCGTTCTCCTCTGGATGACTGAGGTCAATGAGCAACACTCTCCTCTCTGTCATCAGCCAGCAGTCAAGTGCTTCAGCGAAAAGGTCGGGCAGCTCTTAACCGCCGTGGAAGCGTTTCCCCGCCGACTCTGGACGTGGCTAAAACCATGCAAACATCCTACACAATGCGTTAAAATAGAAACAGCTCCATTTGTGGAGTCGGTTGTGATTGACTGACGGGCTCGAGTAAACATTTTTAATCATCTCCTCATTCAGGGATGTTTGTAATGAGTTGAATTTCCCTGCAATGGGAACATTTGGCTGTTGTGGTGCTGATGAAATGAGCACATTTAAGACAGAATGGTAACTCTAAAACCCTTGCTGCTCCCTCCTAATCTTTTGCCTTTTGTCACAGACCTGCAGCTCTTCTCACACACACATGTACCTAATACTGTCTTAACACAGATACTTCCCTTTCTGCTGCTTACAAGCTCATTTACATACACACACATGTGCACAAACATGCAACATCCTCCTCACACTCTTTACACACCAGGATCGATTTACATGCAAACTGCTAAACCTTCACTTTGCAGCTCACTCACACAAATCCAAGCTCAGTATCTTCTCCACTCAGACATTTATATCACACACACTTGTGCACTCAGAACAAGACCTTTACCTTCATGCACACACCTCCACCTCCACTGATTTATGCATAATCTCAATCACAGATGACATTTTCTCGCTGACGCTTATACGCTCACACTTTACACACACACACACACACACACACGCGTGCAGAAATAAAGCAGCCGTGGACGACAAACACACACATGCAGAAAGAGCTCTTCTGCGGTGTTCAATCAGACTTAGTGTGGCTCTAATCCTAATCTCCAGGAAGAGGAAAGTCTCTCCTCGGGGCTGCAGGAGCTGGAGGAAGGAGAGCAGCATTTCTGTGTTACACACTCCAACACAAAGCGACAGCCCGCGACTGCTGATGGGCTGTTTGTGCATTTCAGCTGAATGATGCTGTTATTCATATCTCACGTTCGGTATCATTCAGCGGATGCGTAGAAGCACAGCTGGGCGTAATGTGAAGCTTACGGGAGCTGTGGAGGGAGAGCAGCTCCTCAGGTATAAGCTGATCTTAAGAGTGGTAGTTTCCACTGTCACGGTCAAATCCATCATTGTCAAGAGGAGAAAAGACCAGCATGAAATATAATAGAGCTGCAGCGTTGTCACTCACCCTTTTCTCAAAACTACCTCCACTAAAATCTTTTTTTTACCTTGTTAGCACATCCATATGGTGTTTTTATGTGCTCGAAGACACATCATGAGTGACATAATATATATTAATTACATGTAGTCATCGTTGAGCATTTCCACCTTGAAACTGCAGCATACTGATGACAGTCTCAAAAACACAGATTCACACTTCCTGGGTTTCATATGTCACAAACCTAAAGAACCAATCATGTCAACTTACGTCAGTTTTACATTAACATACAGCTTTTTACATGGGATTATTATCCTTTGCATGTCTCAAGTTGTTTAAACCAGAAAATATATACATTTACACATTCTTAGGTAAATAATTTACGCATCCCTGCACTCTGTAAACATTTCTATTACGTTTTTTATTACTTTAAATTCCTTGTTGTGTCTGATTGGCCTTGTGACACTAGTGTATCAGCTTACTTTCTTTTTTAAATCTTTACATCCTTCTTTAAAACATCTCTAACTCTACATGTTTACTGTGATGCACCTAATCAAATTCTTCATACGTGCAAACTTACCTGGCAATAATACTGATTCTGATGCTAAATTTGCAAGGTGGAGCTTTCTGTGTTATTTTTCTTCTTCACAATCGGTTTCGGGTTTGAACATGCATTGCTGAATTACCCGCCGTTGTGCTGTGGCATAGTTTTGCAGTGTTTGAGTAGAGTTGAAGGTGAGCTGGTGTGCTTAAGCTGCATCAAAATGCACATTCTAGTTATTTCTCAGCCATTTTAAGGCTGGAACGGATTATTTCCATGGAAAAAAACTTGTTTATATGTAATTTTGATACACAGAGATGAGTTTTTAAGGTTTAATAGTAATAATAATAATGCATTGGTTATATATGGTGCTTTTCTGGACACTCAAAGACGCTTTACATTGCTCATTCACTCCATACTCAATGGTGGTCAGCTAGGAATGTAGCCACAGCTGCCCTGGGGTAGACTGACAGAGGCGAGGCTGCCAATCTGCACCATTGGAACCTCCGACCACCACCAACCACTCACTCTCTCACTGCATCCACCCAGGCTTCCTGGTGTTCCTTTACACCAATCCAGGTACTGACCAGGCCCAACCTCACTTAGCTTCCCAGATCTGACAGGATCGGGTGTCCACAAGGCGGTATGGCATATCAATGAGTGGAGAGAAAGCTTAAATAATAATTTTAGTTTGTTACAATCTGGTCTTTTCCCCATTAATGGGAAAAAGACTGTCAAGCTATTGAGCCTCATTGGGTCATATTAATTTTACAGTGGTTATTAAATTGTTCTCCATAAATCAGTCTCATTGAAAATCAGGTTACTGCCTTCAATTGAAGAAATCATCTCCACTAAACCATCAATTTGGAACTCAGATTAATCATTAAATTAATACCTACAACCAGAATTACCATATCAATAGCTAGACTGAGGGATTTTGGAGTTCTGCATAGCAGAGGTTGGCAGCATTGACTCTTACGAAACATTACAAAGACCAGCATGTATATTTTAAAGCTTCTATTCAAGGTAATAAAAAAACACACCATGACTGCAATATAATCTAACTAAATATGCTAAAAAGAACTAAAGGGCTGTATAATGTGTCAATGTGAGTGAAGGCAGTGTGTGTCTCTTTGTTCTGCCTTCACCACATGCAGGGCTTCAGCACACATTAGATCAGAAACAAGAGGCGCTGTGAGGCAGGAGTTTGAAGTTTAAGTTGTCTGAGTCCAGTTCAAAACATGCATATGTGATCTTTGGAGGATTGTGGCTCCAGGTTAGAAAGCAGGATGGTACCTTGCAGTACCTTGTGGTACCGTCCACTCTTCACCGTCATCGTAGAGATTTTAAGAAACGAGTCGTCGCACATGGCAGCCCATAATAGGTCAATTCACAAGATATGGTATCTCAACATGCTTCACAAAGTAAGGTGAAAATCCAAAGTTTCCATTTGATTACTTTTAAGCAGCACATGGCAACAGTGGGAAGAAAAACCCCAAACTTTACCAGGGAGAAACCTCTGGCAGAACCAGGCTCAGGCACTGCAGACATCTGCCTCGACCGGTCGGGGTGAGGTTAAAGTGGAGGGAACAGAATAGCAGATAGGAAACAGACAAAAAATAAAGAGAACATTGAACATTCTGGAGGTCGATGCAGCCAGAAACTGCAGATCAGAAACGTGCAGAGAGGACAAAACACAAACGTTAGTGGCGTACGATGGTGGTCTATAACTTTATGGAGAGTATAGGTGCTCAGTGCATCATGGGAAGTCCTCCAGCAGCCTAAACCTATAGCAGCATAACTAAGGGATGGTTCTCTAATTACAAACTTTATCAAAGAGGAAAGTTTTAATCTTAAAAGTAGAGATGGTGTCTGCCTCCTGAACCCAAACTGGGAGCTGATTCCACAACAGAGTAGCCTGATAACTGAAGACTCTGACTCTCATTCTACTTCTAGGAACCACAAGTAAACCTGCAGCGTGAGAGGAAAGTGTTCTATTTGGATAATACGGTACGAAAAGGTATTTAAGATACAGTGGAGCTTGGTCATTAAGAGCTTTGTAGATGAGATGAAGGATTTTAAACTCTATCCTGGATTGTACATTGACAGCCAATGAAGAGAAGTAAACATAGAAAAAAACATGTTTTCTCTTGATGGTTCCTGTCAGAACTCTGGCTGCAGCATTTTGGATCATTTTTAACATTTTTCTTTTTGTGCTTGACTGAAACTAAACGCAGAAATTAGCCATCTGGAGCGGCTATTTTGCAAACTGCATTGGGAATCTCCATCAGTTGGTTTTACAGGCTGTGGAGAACTTTCCATTTATTGCGCGTTTGTGCTGGAGAGGTCGCAGCAAACGAGATATCCAGCACATAAAATGACCTTTTACTTGTTGTGACACCTGTAACTTACAGTATGGAGAGCTAAGGGTTTGGTCTTTTCGTAGAGTTGATATTGGGGAGTCGAGACCCCAATCTACATCTTCGTCTTTATAAAAAGAACAGATTCGTTTGTTGGAGTTTCACAGCTGGGATTAGTCTCATAGATTATCCTTTAAGGTGAAAAATTAAAGACCATAGACTGTTTTCTTGTGGATTCACGGAGAGAAAGCAAACTTTACATAAAATGGCATCTTCACAGCTAAACACAGGCATCATCGGTTAACAGCTCCGTCAGTTTTTTCAGCTTTTATCTGCGCTGTGTTGTTAAAAAGGCATGTGGCAATCAGATCTACTTATGATGACTGAAGAGATGATTGATGCTTGTTTTTTTTCCCTGCTGATATTAAAAAAAAATGCTGATGATGATGATGAATAATCAACACAAGTGACTCGGCTCCTACATTTAAAGCCTGTTTGCAAATGAGCTCTTTCCTCACTCTGCTGTCTTTCTGATTGTTTTTAAGCTGTAATCCCCCATGTAGGTATATAAACTCACGTTATTTCATAGCTGACTGACTGTTATTTTGTTACTGACTGAACACATGTTCAGAAAAACGTCATGTTTGTGCTTGGAGAGAAAAACTAGATGAAGAAACACAGGGCTGGGAACAATCTGAATCACTGTTCAGTCACATCTACTGTGTTTCAACGCAGCAAAGCTAAATGTTTATTCTCACTGACACATTTTTCTGTTTGTGTTGTCGGACATTTCAAGTAATCACCAAGTAACCTGCAGATAGAATCATTATTTTAGCATTTCTACACTGTCACTGGTTGACAAAATGAGCAAAAATCCAGGTTAATTGCAGCGGCCAGGCTGTGAAATCAGCTTTTGACATGTAAAATGTCAAAGAAGAGAAAATCAAAGAGAAAGCTGGAGGTTTGATTGCAATGGATTCTACTTTGGCCTTTTTTGATCGACCCACTGTCACTGATTACCTCTAGTCGTATCCAATTTCACATGTACCAGGGAGATTATATCTTTTTTAGCCACTGTACTTCTTTGTGTGTCTAAATCCACCTGTTTTATGTACATTTTCAGTTTGTGCATCAAAAACTCATGCAGTGTCAAGACAGATAATCTCATTTTAAGGATGTTATTGTTGGATGGAGTTGGAAAATTGGTGCATCCTTGCAAACAAAATGCTGTTAAAACAGATTTAGTGGATAAATATTGATGTACAAGAAACATATGACTGAAGAGACAAAACGCCACGTCCACTGTTTTGCAGTGTGGCTCCTTTGATGACATCTGACTGGAGAAATCTAACCTTTAGAAAGAAATCTAACCTTTATTGATCCCTTCTTTGCATTTGACCCATCCTATTCACAGTTAGCTATACATACTAGGAGCAGTCATAGACATATATACGTAGACGCCGCGTTGACTGCTGCTGCCGATTGGAGCCAACGTGCCTACACGGCGGCCATCTTGGTACAGTGCCACTCGCCCCTACAGTGCATTACGTCTATAGAGGAATGACATGTCTGCACTATAAAAGTGATCATAAATCCATCAGTTGTCAACATATATTGTTTGTTACAAACGTCAGACATGGAGGACGGACAGGCAGACATAAATAGAACAAAAGCATCCTGGGTCATAGCTAAATGTGTGACGTTTTTAACAAACCAAACCGTGTAGAAATCGGTCGAAAATTCAGTGAATAATTCTATTTTAAGATTGTGGAGTACCTCTTACCTCCATAGACTTATATTCACTCCCCCCTCTGCTAGCCCTGTACCAAGATGGCGGAGCTTTAGGCACGTCCCTCCACAATTAATGCAGCGTCTACCTATAGACAAATCCGAGCAAACTGGCCGGAAGTCGCCGGAAGTTACCCAGCCGCCATTACTGGAGTGTTGCGCTTACTTTAAAAGTTTAAATAAATGAACATCAATAAAAAAGTGCAAACATGGCCAAAGGGTAAAAACAGGGAACTCAGAGGCTGAACAGGTCTGCTGTGCTGTGTGACCTCTACTACTTATTGCTGCACATGGTTCAGGTTGGATCAGTGCATCAGTCCGTCTGGGCTTTCCATACTGGGTCTGGTAGAACCATCCACTAAATTTAGGGTCAGCTAACCATTTTGGATTAAATCTGCTAGTTCGATGTTTACCATCGCGGCTCGCAGAAGGCTGCTCCGACGACGTGCTAACATCCGTGCTAACTGCACGGGCTCTGCCTCATCATGGAGCCGCGGCTCGATTGGCTCGTCGGGGATGAACTCCCCTTGGCCTGGAGGTGAACGAGCGGCTCATCATCTCCTCCGACTTCGGAAAAAGTTCACGTATCGACCATAAAATGTCACCATTGCGGTTTCAACTGTATCGCGAGATGCTGTTAAGAGCTCTGTTTACCGTCTTTGCTATCACTGTTTTGGTGCATAAAAACCTATTTAAAATAAATGAACAAGTGACGCTTAGCCTGGCAGAGGGGGGCAAGGAAAGCCTGGCGGCCCGCCAGGCTTATAAAGCACTGGGGGAAACCCTGCTAGTGTACAGTTAGCACAACATACATATTCAAGCTAACACCATAAGCAATCGCTAATATCACTAATGACTAATAATTTACCATTTTCTGTTACTGGGGGCCATTGTCTAACATCATCGATCCAGTTAACCATGTTTTCGCTGACTGTCACTCATGTTACCGGCGTCTGTCGCGTGGTGTCTGTCAACGCTGCAGTCTCGTGGGTTTTGTAAACAACACTCCAGTAATGGCGGCGCCTCAAGATGGCGCCATACACAAATCGCTCGTCGGATTAGTGTATATATGTCTATGGGAGCAGTGGGCTGCCGCAGTGCAGCGCCTGGGGAGCAGTTAGGGGTTAAGGGCCTCTCTCAAGGGCCCTCAGTGGTGGTGACTGGGATAAGTGGAGGCTCTCACTTTCCCACCTCAACCTCTTGCCAGTCCGGGGACTCGAATCAGCGACCCACAGGTTACGAACCACTGGGCCACCACTACCCCCTAGAACTAGTGGCGCCAACAGTTCAACATTTTGCATTTTGGTTTCCAGTTTTCTAAAAGTGCTGCAATAGCAACAGTGCATTTATTATGAGGCTGAGAAGAATTATTTCTGATATCAAAATAAAAGCTTATTTCAGATAAAGGCCTGATCCGTCTACAGTTGATACATTAATGAAGACAGTATGAAATGCCGCCACATTTAAATGAATAATCACTGTTGTAAAGTCATTCATCTGGCTTCTCCCTGCAGCCACCGTGAGTCGTCCATCATGGCACACTTCACTGCTGTCAAAACATGCAGTTCCTCCTATGTGTTGCAAAAAAGGGAGAAAAAAAACACACAAAACATGAACCCAAAAGAAGACTCTCCCATAGCAGAAGCAGCTTCAGGTCGCCTTTGTGTCACTAACTCCAGAAGGTGTTCGAACAGACTCCAGCACCTTCATCCCTCCATCCATCTCTTCTGGCTGTTTAACTGCAAATGAGTCGGCTGAGGTCCCGGCATGACAACTGGCTCATCAATACTCGACAGGCCACAGCTGAGAAAACTCCAGCGTGAATGTGAGCGTGTCACTAATTCGACAGTAATTTGAATCCGTCTATTTAATGCGGGTTAGAGACGATTCCTGCCACAGAAACCTCCAGTAAGGAGACGCCGCTGTCGCCCCCCGTTCATTCAAATTTGGCGAATTTGCGCGTTGAAGCTGTGTGTTGCCATGTTGTGTTTAGTCCGCTCGTGTGTTCGCTATTACTAATAACCGGAGGCGGGGAATAGGTTGGAGACAGAGTGGTGTTATCTCCCACTGTCATTCGAATTCACAGCCATCAAACTAATAACGTCTGCCACTGGAGAGGCCACCGGAGGAACAACGCTCTAATAGTTTGGGGGAGATCTTGTGCCATCAGGTGTCAGTTGCATATTTTTCAGCTTCATAGTACGACACTGTGAATAGATACAAGAGGGGGAGAAAATAAACATCACTGATATGAAGTATAGAGGGAAAAAAGGAAAGACAAGAAGCATCTCACTTCTCATTTACTTTTTAGGTGAAAGCCATGATCCCTTTGTTTGCATTAAAACACTGGAAGCATCATTTTTAGCAAACCAAACGGTAAACAGAAGATTGTTCATAGAAATGAAATCCAGCTAATGCAGCGACCTTTACATGATGGACAGACTTCCAAAAACCTGGCCTGGAGCAGGGTTTCCTGGTCTTGCTCTCTGAAATCAGCCCTCAGTGGTGCTGTTAGAGCCTGTTGGCTGCGGGGCGATTAAAGCAATCACTGGGTCTCATCCAACATAAGCTAAAGGAAGCCACGTTGAGTGTCAGAGCTTCAGAGAGAACATGTTCACCGCTGTAGTATCTTGATAGAAAGGATGAAAGTTCCAACACATGGGGCGGCTTTCCAATTGGGGCAGGCATGTGGTGGCGCAAACATTTACTAGAACGACACAATTATTGGCCCTTTTATCCTTTCTATTTCCATTGTAGTCCAGGATCCAACATCTTTGACTGTGATATTAGCTTTACGTTTACTAAAACACCGACAAATAGTAGTTATTGGACGTAACTCCATTTTACGAACATGCAGGAATTAGAGCAATAGAGGGTTTGTTATGTTGACAAATACAGTGAATCTTACATTGTCAATTGCTTGTTGTCCTCTCCTAGTTTATCCAGTCAGTGCAGAACCCCACTCAGTAGTTTACCTTGATGGAATTCAATAAGTAAAGAGCAAACAATGGCGTATTTTTTTTACGAGGTCACTTTTTTTCTGTGCAAAAAGAGCGCTTCAGATTTCCGATCCTCAACTGTGATAGCCAAGAGAATCCAAAGGAAGCTTTGGATGTGTTGGATTTCTCTGTTTAAAACTTGTAAGGTCTGGGGCGCCCCAATAGCCTAGTGGTTATGTCGCGTGACCCACATGCAGAGGCGTAGCGGCTGTTCCGAGTTTGAGTCCAACCTCGACCATTTACCGCATGTCTTTCCCTGCTCTCTCCCATTTCTGAATCTATCCACTGTCCTGTCCTCTCCAATAAAGGCAAAAAGGCCAAAAAATATATCTTTAAAACTTGTAAGGTCTACACTTTACTGTGTCAAGTGTTATTTATTGGCGGCATATATATGAGATTGAATTTAATTGAAAAGCTCTCTCAGTCCAACCCTGTTCGTAACACTAAGAAAAACAAAGTTTTATGTGGCAGATATCGACAGCAGCAGATGGAGATTTTCCAGCGTAACATTTTTTTCTTCAAAATAAAACAAAAGCAGAGTCAATCTGCAGAGAAACCGAGCAACTCCAGGAGTCTTGATTTCTTTTATACTTCAACAACACCCTAAAAGCTCACAGCAAGATTCACGTTACACTCAGTGCCTATGTGCTCTTACCCCTCGTCAAACTTACTAATGTTCCGGATTTCTTGCAAAATGTCAGGATGACCTGGACACACAACAACAACATGACTCCTGTTAGAGCCATGGTTGATGCTCAGAAATGTTCAAAACAAGTCTAGTGGCCAGATAAAAGTTTATTTAAGGTAATATTAGAGTTAATTTATCTAGAATACAGTATGAATAATATGTTTTAGATGTTTTAGACAGATAAAACATGAAGAATATGCCACAGTAGTTTTTTTAAGCTTCTGACTCTGAAGTAGGTACTATTTTCTTCCCTAAAACCTCCCTGAAAGAGGCTCTACAGAAGTGGTTCTTGTGGCCAGAACACACAAAACAGCCTATTGTTGCAGTTTTGAGAACTCCAGGAGTGGATGGGTGAGAAAGCGTTGCCCCTTGTAGTCCTTGTGCAACACTTCAGGGGTCCTTCTGTGGTTGTTGACTTGAGAGACTAGCAAAGCGAGACATATGCACACCTTCCTTAAATACAAAACATTCAAAAAGTTGAGCGACTGAGCCTATACAAAAGCAAATACTGTACCTGATTTAAATCTAAGTTGCCTTCTTGTGCAGCTATATACTCTGCTCCCGATGCTCCTGCAGTGTTTGAACCAGAGACGTTAATGCTGACATCAATGATATATACACCGATCAGGCATAACATTATGACCACCTGCCTAATACTGTGTTGGTCCCCCTTATGTGGTCTAAAGTGCTCTGAACCATTGGGCATGGACAAAAGGACCTCTCAGGGTGTCCTATGGGGTCTGGAACCAGGACGTTGCCACTGGATCCTTTGGGTACTCTGGCTTGTCCAGTGGGGCCTCTGTCAATCAAACTTGTTCCACTGCATCCTGTTGATGCTTGATCACAATGGGGTGTAGGAAGTTTGGAGGTCAAATCAACATGTTGGGCCATTGTCATGTTCCTCAACCATTTCCTGATTGTTTGATGTTTCATGTGGTGGGGTGCATTTTCCTGCAGTGACATTTGGGGTTTCCATTTGCATGAGGGAGTGTGTTTGTTGTGGGACAATGTTTATTTGGGTGTCTAAGTCTCACCAACATGGATGTTAAAATCCAAGGTTTTCCATCAGAACACCACATAGTACCAATATGATCAATGATATTCACTTCACCTGTCAGTGGTCATGATCTTGGGGCTGATTGGTGTATATAGTACAAAGGAAAAATGGAAAAATTCTCTTTCCTCCATAGCAGTGTACACATTCATGGAGGTGCAGGCTTCATTTTAAATATCTCACTTATCAGTAACTTGTTAGGTGAAAGCCTTGATCCATTTATTTCTATTGATACACTGGAAACATCATCTTTAGCAAACCAAACGTCAAAGAAAAGATTGTTCGCAAAAACTGTACCTGATTTAAATCAAAGTCCTCGTCTTGTGCAGCGATACTCTGCTCCCGGTGTTCCTGCAGCGTTTGAACCTGAGATGCTTTATGCTGTACACGCTAGTTGAACGCAACCTGGACCTCATACTGAATCAGTTTTGACCTACTCACAGTTCAAATAAAGTTTGTTTTAGACAAGACAACCACATCTTAACAAAAGAAACAAAGAAAGGTTACACAGCTGCTCTGTTCTGCAGTTTAAGATCACTCAGTAGTGCACTTTTAGCCACGTCATGTAAATGCTACTGCTGTAATATCTAAAGAAGATGAAAGTTGCAGTTATAACAGGAAGTAGAACAGTGGAACTGACCTGCCAGAAATCCATCTGATTTTTGGAGACGCAGATTGTTGATTGTTCAGCCGTTTGATTGGTGACTCAAACTAAACCTCATCTGGCAGAAATCTGTCCTGATTCTAAAATTAGCCGGGGGCCAAGGCAGGGCTGAATCAAGACTCAAGCTTCTCTGTGGCTTCAATCAACTGTGAAAATTAAGTATCCAAGGTCACTAAAGGTGGAGCAAATACACAATGGACTAATTTGCTGCCAACATTTTCACGCTGTGATGCTGCTGTTGCGAAAGTTTTGTCTCGGAGCTCCAAAGACGGATGAATCAAGTCTCCGATCGTTCCTGAAAGCTATCCTGCTGCTTCGTTTTACCTTCAAGTTGTCTAATAAATGGTTTGCACTTATATAGAGCCTTTTTCTACCTTGTGGTATTCAAGGCGCTTTACAATGTGTTTCTCATTCACCCATTCACACACCAATGGTGACAGAGCTGCCATGCAAGGTTCCTGCCAGCCATTGGGAGCAACTTGGGGTTCAGTGTCTTGCCCAAGGACACTTTGGCATGCGGAGGGCCGGGGATCGAACCGCCAACCTTGCGATCAGCGGACAACCTGCTCTACCACCTGAGCCACAGCCGCACTGTTTGTATCATGACTCCCTGAACCAGGATTTGTGTTATATAGATCTGTTTTCACACGTATACGGTGCAGTGATAAAAGAAAAAGGTAGCTGCTAAGAGTGAGGTGATGATGCCTTCAGAAATAATGTCATTAATGTAGTGATTACCTTCATGCACTGTCGTAAACAGCACCAGTGTTTCTCACTACACTTGACTTTACACTTTTTAAGGTAGTTTGTTGGAGAACGTGCCTCAGCTGACTCCATGATGTTGAGTTTAGGGTTCTTTCGGGTCCACACACCATCTGTTGCAAGCCTTATTGTTCTTCTTGTCACTGAAGATAGTCCTTTAAGGTTCTGGTTGTTTGGGTTTGTTCTTTTGCTGCAGAATGAATATGTGACTGAGACATCTCCTTAGTTTTACTGCATGTTGTTAACAAATGTGTCCACAGATATAATGAATACACAACAGCACCCTGATTCTGTCACCCTTCATCTGTGTCCATCACTGCTGCTGCTGCTTTAACGACCAGTGGTTGAAGGCTTTATGCTGTCAGATTGTCCATCCGTCCATCTGTCCTACTCTCATAAACACGGGGAACACTGTGATTCATTGCAGTTTTTTTAAATAGAAAAAGTCATGGTCAACCATCTTCAAGTTGCTCTAGATAGAAATGACGTTTCTTATAATTACCCGAGTTATTTATATGGCATGTTTATGAATTGACTGAAAGGCCGCAAATGATGTCAGTCAAGCAACAGCAAATATATGTGCAAAAAGCAAGACAGGATTGTGACTTTTAAAGTAAATAAAATATTATAAATAAAGCAAAACAGGATAGCAGTTTATGAGATTAATCTCTATTTACAATAATCTTTTAGACCATCAAGAGCAACAAAAAGCCATAAAAAACATGTATGTCTTAAGATTTTTCTTGAAAATGTCAATGGAGGAGGAGCATTTTATTGAGAGAGGAAGGATATTCCAAAGCTTTGGAGCAACAGTGAGAAGGCACGATCTTCTTCACCCACCAGCCACGATTGTGGAACAGTTAATAGCAGCTTTTCTAAAGATCCAAGAGGACTGGAGGGACAGTAGGAGCAGAGAAGTTCAAAAATGTCCCCAGGTGCCAACCAATGCAAATGAATACAGTATTTATCTCTGATCTTGCATAGAACACAAAGAGCAACGGTGAAAAGTACGTTTTAACTTGATTTATTGTGCACAGAGGTTGTTCCAAGTGATTTACAGGCAAATATAAAGATGAATAAATGCAAATCTTCTCATTTAAAGTGTGTTTTTATGCCTTCAGCAGCCAAAGGAATTATGTTTTTGGTCGTCCATCCATTGGAGGAGTTTTGCGACACCACCTATCTCCGATTTACGATGCCACCCTTTCATCTCTACCCAGGAGATGCGACAGCTTAACCTCTAAGAACCATAGTCGCTCGCATAGTGACTCAAACGACCCTGATGAGTGCACTCACAATTGGTTTCACGTGACTCCTAACGACTCTGACGACCCCAACGACCATCGTTACATCATGGAGCACCATCTGAGTCCCACATTGGAGCACTAACGGCTGTTGGTCACCACTGGTCTTTGCAAACACCTCCACAGATGGTTAAACACCTGGGTTTACCACCAGACTAGACAGACTAGCCCAGTCTAGTCTAGACACGCATGAACTGATGAAGCCACTCGGATGAGAGGCGAAACGTCTTCACAGACATTCTACTGAGTCCAGCTGCCTTCGATTGAATTTCCTAGAATGTCCATCCATGCCAAGATTCGCTGTATCTGAGGAACACCCGGACAGAATGACTTTAAATTTGGCACAAACGTTCACTTGGACTCAGTAATGAATAGATTAGATGTTGGTGGTCAAAGATCAAAGTGTTCTTGTGTTCTCCCCATTCTATTGAGCGCCTTGAGCGAGCTTCTTTACATCCTGCACAAATGCTCACTCAGACTCAAAGATGAATTGATTGGATTTTAGAAGTCAAGGGTCACTGTGATTCCTCAAAACACGTTTGTGCATTAATTATAACAAATGTCACTTAATATTAAAATTATGAAGTGACGGCATTTTACACTCCGAAGGTCAACTACGCTGTGACTCCGTTATGCTCTCCAGAAAGCCTTCTCTGGCTGGTATTTGAGGGCATAACTCAGGAACAGATGGAGAGACTGTGAGCATATTTCACATTTGTTTCTGAATGTTTTCTCATTCTTCGTCGTGGTGAAATCTTCCGTGCTGAAGATGTGTGAAGCATCCATGTTTCAGAATTTGTGGCTTCTTTGCAGCAATATCCATATTTCAAGCTTTGTCTGCTGTCATGGCTCCAACTTTGTGGTCAAGCATGCAAACACAAACAAGGCTTTTCCAGTTTTTTTTCTCTTTTTTAGTGAACTCCAAAGTTTTACCTGCACGTATTATGAGTCTGGACAAACGTGGATGCAGCTTCACTCGTCGGTGTCCTTATTGAACCAGAACATTGTAGTTTCATAACACTCCCAGTGGCTCCGAACAAAGCAGGGAAGAAGAAGAAGGAGATGGTTTAGACTATCTTTAAGCTGATAGCAGGGAGGCGGAGATTCTGGGTCGGGTTCTTGTCAGCACGCAAACCGCTATTCAGCGCCTGAGGAAACGCTTGTCACTCTTAATCTCGTATTATGCCGGGCTGTGTGTGTGTGTGTTTTCCTGCATGTGTTGAAAGCAGCTGTGTGTGTGTTCTCATATTCAAGTATACTGTATGTCATCGCAGTGTCACCCTGAGGTCAGCTGTGTTAAAAATACACCTCTGTATGCTTTCAGGGTCGTTGTTTCCTCTGGAGACACGACTCCACTACTCTCTTCAAGAATGAAAACACAGAATGTTCTTGAAAACAGAAATAATATACACATTTAGCATTACTCACCGTGAACCATTCTGTGCGTCTTTGAGGCTTCACAGTTGTGGTTAATGCACTTTCTTTGTAAAAGTTCAGATCCTGCAGTGTTGTATAAGAAGCTGTAACCACTTATTCTGTCTCTGGCAGTATTTAGTGCTACATAAAAGCAGCCACATGCATTGCAAGGCTGAAAAATGAATCACAAATCTGCTAAATCACATCAGCTGGCTGGTAAATGAGGTGTGTGAGCGGTGCAGAGTGGGAGTCCAGCGAGTCTTTTCAAAATCAGACTGTCAATGTTCTCTCTCTCTCTCCGAGATAATGGCATCTCAAGTTTCTCTCTGTTTTTTTTTATTCCTTCAGACCTTCGCTTCACATTGCATGAAGCCGCTGAAAGGCAGAAGTATTAGTCCTTGTTTTCACTCAGTTTGTTATAAATGTATGTGTGAGTTTCATGCTGAACCACGAGCTCACGGCGTAATGACACCCAGATATTTTGTGGTGTTTTCAAGGTGTTCTGTTTGCAAATGTGATGATGAACAGTGTGAAGAAACTGAAGTATGGTTAAAGAATACTGGAAAAAACGGACTCGTGATACTTTCTATGAAATGCTTTCAACCTATTTTTTCATCCATTTATATTTGAGGCTATGTTTGAATGACATTTTAAGATAAATGTCATGTCATCGATTCAGAATCTGCAATTTTTTTTTAAAAATGGAGCTATTCGACCACAATAACCAGATATCTATTTGGAGGAGAGAAGATGAGACCTTTAACCCCAAGAACGTTAAACCTACCGTCAAGCATGGCGGTGGCAGTATCATGCTCTGGGGCTCATATTGAAATTTGAGGCTGCTTGAACTACAATATCTTAGGAGCTATTAAAGATAAAAGCCTGAAATTTTCACCGTCATTTCTCATCATGTCACTGATTCAGAATCTGTTCATCTCTTTTGATTATGGATGAGTTGAAATGTGCAAAAAACTGAAGCCATCATGAAAAGTCCCATCTTTGAGCTCACATTGACAAAACAACTGACGATGCAGAAGTCAACTAGTGATATTTTCTGAACCATATGTAGCTGTATGTCACACTAACACTAAACAAAACATTTACAATACCATTTAATATGAAACACTTGGTCACAAAAATGAAGAAGTTATTTTTGTTGAACTTTCACAGTTGAAGTTGTACGGCAAAACAAGAACAATATTGCTGTGTAGCCTAATCCAAGTAGAACAGAGTTCTAGAGTTCCAGAATGGTTCTCAAAATATATACCCGAATCAACAACACAATGAGAAATAACAGTGAAAATTTTAGGCTTTTATCTTCAGTAGTTCCTGAGATATTTTTGTCCAAATAGCCTTGAATTCTAATGTGCAAAAATAAGTGTTGAAAGTGGATGGACGGGCAACTTTTTAAAAATAGATTCTCTTGGTTTGTAAAATTTCTGAAATATTCATAGTTTATATTAAAAAAAAAGTTTCAAGCAAATCAGAGATGATCGAGCAGAAGGCCTCTGATGATTTGAGACATGCAACCAGCAACTTTTTCAGCTGGAAGTCTTCAGTAATTACGTAAACCGTCAGACTTGTTCAGTACTCTGTTGCCACTGTAGCTACAGAATATTCCATTTGTAACGTCTCTGTTTTAACTTGCAGCTTCGTACAGCTCTGGCTGACAAAAATAGGTGCTTCATGGTGTTACATACCACTTAGCAAGTGTTTGGACCATCTTTGGTAACCGTGATTATCGGTATCATGACTCTTGCGAGGTGTAGAGTCATCACATCATTGATTTCTCTCTGCCGTTTACAACCTTTCTTGCATGATGTAACCGTGGCAAAGACATTAAATAATCTTTTTTGCTTTGGAAGCCATTCAGATGTAGCCTCGCTCTCGTCTTACAGGGCTTTGTTGCGGTGATTTAAATGGAAACAAGCCTGTGTGGTGGAAATAATTGCAGAAAGAATACCTGTTTTCAGTCCAGCCAAATCTTCCTTTTCAGCGTTTCTCTCCTGTTCCTTGCTCATTCAACGCACATGCAAATTGATTATTTGGAATTATTATATCGACAAGGTCTCTCTTGTAGGTTAGTCAGGCAAAATTTCTTCATGTATCAAGGAGAAAAAAGCTGCAGCACGATGCGTTAAGGAGTTAAACTGCCTTGTTTCACATCAGACTTTAGCAATTAAACTTAAATCTAATCTAACCTTTATTTATTCCCGTGGGGTAAGTCTTTCTCTGCATCTGACCTATCCTATTCAGAGTTAACCTTAACCATACATACTAGGAGCAGTGGGCTGCCGTGGGAGCAGTTAGGGGTTAAGGGCCTTGACCGCTTGTCAAGGGCCCACAGTGACAAGCGGTCGCTCTCACTTTCCCACCTCAACCTCTTGCCAGTCCGGGGGCTCGAACCGGCGATCCCCTGGTTGCAAGTTTGCTTCACAAACCATTTGGCCGCCACTGCAAAAACGAAACCCGGAGATGCAGCTTTCAGTCTTCATGCAGCACATATCTGGAACAAACTCCCAGAAAACTACAGGTCTGTCTGCTGCAGCTCTCAGTTCTTTTGAATCAAGGCTTATTTGTCTCTACTTTTTATTAAATTGTGAATATTTTTACTCACGCCAACGTAGTCGGCCGTGGGTAGGATGGTCACCGTTGCCTGTCTGTCTGTCTGTCTGTATGTATGCATGAATGTGGGTGTATATGTCTGCACAACTCGAGAACAAATAGAGATAGGATAATCAAACTCAGCACAGATGTTGATCTTGACCTACCCTGGTCACCCATTAATTTTGGGGTCAAAAGGTCAAAGGTCAAGGTCGCAGGGCTACTTAGTGCAAAATCCCCTCATAATCTACTATATGATGATCTCAGTGATGATCTTTGATATATCTAAGGGTAGGACTACCACATTGCACCTCTTGGCCTTGAACTTGACCTTTGACCTTGAACTTACTGCCGTCTGTCTGTCTGTCTGTATGTGGGTGTTTGGGTGGGTACGTCTGCACCATAACTTGATAATAAATGCAGAGAGGATAATCAAACTCAGCACAGATGTTGATCTTGACCTACCCTGGTCACCCATTAATTTTGGGGTCAAAAGGTCAAAGGTCAAGGTCTCAGGGCTACTTAGTGCAAAATCCCCTCATAATCTACTATATAGGCTTTCAATGATGATCTTTGGTATATCTAAGGGTAGGACTACCACATGGCACCTCTTGGCCTTGAACTTGACCTTTGACCTTGAACTTACTGCCGTCTGTCTGCCTGTCTGTCTGTCTGTCTGTATTTGGGTGTTTGGGTGGGTACGTCTGCACCATAACTTGATAATAAATGCAGAGAGGATAATCAAACTCAGCACAGATGTTGATCTTGACCTACCCTGGCCACCCATTAATTTTGGGGTCAAAAGGTCAAAGGTCAAGGTCACAGGGCTGCCTGCCATGTTTAGGAAGGCATCCAGTGTTGGTCTGCATCTCACTTGAGTGCATTCTAGTTTTGATTGCACTGTATTGTATCTCTATTTAACTCTTTTAATTGTGTCTTTTTTATGTTGCTTTATGTTCCCTCTACACTTTGAAGCACTTTGCATTGCCTTGTTGCCAAAATGTGCTGCACAAATAAGTTGACCTTGCTTTGTTATGAGCACATACACTCTGTATTCCTGCGTTTTGCACATGTAGGTACGGTGATTGTGTAACTGGCTCTAAGTTCTTCCAAATGCAGGTTAACTGCGACTGAATTCTGCATCTGAAAGCCTCGTGTTTGGACACAGACGGAGCTCCAGAGCTGCTTCTGCTGCTCCACTATGTTTCTGCTCACACTGCACCACCTGTGTGGATGCAGTTTTGCACAACAGGCAGTTTTCCACTCCCTCAAAAGTTAACTTTCCACAACTAGGAGTGAATCTGTTGCAGACGTTTGATAAGCTCCTGAAAGTGGCTCCATCTCAGGCAATAATAAGAGCAGCATGTGTCACATCAGGAGGTGACATTAACATCCACGTCTAGGTGATACACAGTAGTAACGTATTAAAACTCTCAGCTTGTCTGGCTGCAACATGAATCTTTCCATCCTCTGCAGCGTCAGAGTAGAACTCAAAGGGAAAACAATAAATCTGAGCTCCTCCTGTGACGTTTATGCCAAAAAAGATTCGACCAGTTTCAGTTTCATGCCGTTTCTGCTGCATCCCATCATGCATTTGGCTTTCCACAGCATCCCGGCAGCTCAGCAACACTCCAGGCTGCTCAGACGACCTCTAATATGTCACTTGTCTGCATTTCAACAGGTCGGGATAGACTTCACGGCGTCTAACGGGAACCCCCGAGAGCCGTCCTCCCTCCATTACATCAACCCTCTGGGCAGCAACGAGTACCTGGCCGCCATTTTAGCTGTGGGACAAATCATCCAGGACTATGACACGTGAGTATTTGCAGCAGACTTCTCGGTTGTTGCGTTGTTTGTAGTCAGTTAAAGGCAGAGTATAGGAAAAATTGATGCAAGAGGCACTAAATATTCTCACTAACCCTCTGAACTCCTTCATTTTGGGGCATTTTTTCGCTCCTGTCTCATATTTCCCCTTTTTTCACTGCAATTTTTTAAAGTCCTGCACCTCTGTGGAAACAGAACAGCCATGACTAGAAGTAGAGAGAACTCAGAAATGTCTTTGGTGCATTGTGACACAGTTATAATGCCATAAAAAATAATAAAAAATGCAAAAAAGTTGCATTTATTTAATTATTTATATTACAAAAGATGAAAAAAAACCTGCAATCAACTTGTACAACATTTTTTCCAGTTGCTTCCAGGTGTTACCAATACTAGAAAATAAATGGTGACCCCACATACTATCAGTGTTATAGTATTTATATTTTTACAAACTCCACAAACGAACTCTAGAAGGATGCTTCACCCTGCTGAATGTTTCCGCCAACAACTTGCTGGCAACTTACTCCTCTGTATTCTGTTTTTATAGCCATGCTGCATTTATTTTATTGATTCAGCATGTTTTATTTTGCTTTTAATGTCTCTAATTTGTTCTAATTTGTCTCCATATTGGCCTCCAATCTGCTCTGAGTAAACACTGCCTGCAGTCCAGCCGAGAAGTCCCTGAATTGTAGTCACAGGACTGTCACAGCACTATTCATCTGCTTGCACTATTCTTCTGCTTGCACTATTTTCACTGTACTGTTACCATGTGCAATATTATTTATTCAAATTTTCCTTAGTAAATATTCCTTTCATATTCACACGTCACTTATTGCTGTATCTATTGTATATTTTAAATGTTTCTTTATAGTAGATTGTTTATTTTCTTTTTTTCTGTATAGGGTATGTTGTGTGTTTTTCTGCTTTTTGTCTATGCTGCTGTAACGAGGAAATTTCCCCGTTGTGGGATTAATAAAGTATAATCTAATCTAATCTTATCGTTTTGTTTTTACGAGTTCTAGTTAAAGAGATTGTTTATTTTGGTTACCTTTTTTTAAACGCAGCATGTAGAATAAAATGATTGTGATGAAATATTATGATTTAACGATTAGTTTTGGCTCATTTTTACAACAGAATGGCATTTGTGGTTAATTCAAGGACCAGTGGGAAGCTGAAAATCCCATGTTTCTGCCTTCGATAAAAGAAGTTGCCTTTCAAACCTGGCAATGTGTTTTGGAGTTCAGAGGACGAACTAAGACCTTGTCCACGTGTAGCCGGGAATATCCTGCCCACTCCGTCTTGAAAAAAACTTACATACACACCACCTTGTTTTTGGAAAAAAATTCATCCACCCCTAACCGCATAAGTGCGTTTTTTTTTCTTCGACGGAGAACCTGCCTCGGACATGGAATGGCAAAGTGATGGAAAATAACCGTCCTCAACGTCGTCCTTTGCCTGTGTTGTTGAATGTGAAGCAGCATCTGGACTCGTAAAAACAAGCAAGAAAAAAGTGCCTGTACAAGGAACGGCGCCAAAAAAACTGTAAGAGCATCCATGCTGTTTCCGAATGTAAACACAGGTCACATATGTGACGTAAGAACATATTTAGTCACAGGCAGTGACGTTTCGAAACGCAAAACTCTGGTTATTGATGTCCACATGCAGACGCATAAACGGAGAATTCGCAGATCTTCACTTTTAAAAGAATTGTTTTTAATGCCGTAAATCTGCGTTTTCATGTGGATGACAGGACAAATCGTCGAAAAATATCTTCGTTTTGTGAGATGCCATCCACCTACATGTGGACAAGGCCTCATTATCAGCAATCTTTGTCCAGAATGGTCCGTGTACGTCGCGGCCATTCGTTTTCTAATTTTGAGATTTCAAAATAAAAACGAAAAATAAACCGTTTCCCGTTTTTTTCAGTGATAATACAAAATGAAAAACGGAAAACGGGCCCTAATTCATTATCAATTATCCGATTTAATTAGATGTGTATATAAATGGAAATTAAAATTAAAATTAAAATACACCCGTGGAAAACGTATTTCTCTGTTTCCTGTTGGTTTTGGCTCCGTGACCCGTCTGACTTCTGAAGAGGAACTTGCAATTTAGCTAGCTAGCTCCGCCGCTAGCGCTAAATCGCTACTTTGCTTTCTGGCAAAGCTAAAGTAACAGAAAATCTCCAAACCTACCCAAAAACGTCCTGAAAAGCAGCCCAACGCTAGCGATTTAGCACCACAAGGTCCCTCCAAAGAGATAAATAAACCTATGGATAATGGATAATGAATTAGGGCCCGTTTTCCGTTTTTCATTTTGTATTATCACTGAAAAAAGGGAAACGGTTTATTTTTTGTTTTTATTTTGAAATTTCAAAATAAGAAAACGAATGGCCGCGACGTACACGGACCCAGAATCTCCGCCTTTTTTTTTTACTTCAGCTCTTTAAGATGGCCGACTTCACTGTTAAATGATCTGCATCTTCTGGCAGAGGCAGAGTCAAACACAATACTGGAAAACTGATGAGTGAGGTCTCTCGATGTTTATTTTTCTAAAGTCTAAGATCGCATTTGCTCTCGAAATGGACCTCTGACCTGATGAGTGTCTCCTCTAAAAACCCAAGTGGCATCTTAGATATTCCTACAGGGGAGTTTTTGCAGAGTTACAGTCACTTTGGGCTTTGCGGAAAGAACTAAACTGGTTTAGCAGTTTTCTAATACCCGTCTTAATCCCATCATCCACCCGAGCACCACTCTACAGAGCTTTAGCATCGGCAGAGCGCAGCACACACAAGCATCTAGTTTTCCTGTTTTAGCTTGCGTGCTAGAAATAAGGTTTTGGACACAGAGACCACCAGGAATGCTGCTGCTTCTTTTTAAAAAAAAATCAAATAAAAATGTCTTGAAAATCAATGAGTTGCTGTGCAGGAGTGTGTCTTTCTTACCGAGGAGCCATTTTACCATGTCGTATTTCCACCGGCTCTCTGCTCGCTCTCCTGTAAATGTCTGAATGTGTTCCTAATGTGAACAAGGTAACAGGATTTCCACTGCTGCTGTCTAAATCCAGCTTGTTGAATTTGTATGGGGGAAAAAAAGAAAAAGAAAAGAAGGTTTAACTAACGTTCCAATCTGTTGTCATGGTTTCCTCCTCAGCGACAAAATGTTTCCTGCTCTGGGATTTGGAGCCCAACTCCCACCAGACTGGAAGGTATGTGTGTTGTTGTTGTTGTTGTTGTTGTTGTTGTTTTGTGTGCAGACGTGTGCGATACATGTGTGGTTGTAAAGAGAGACACAGAGAGAGGAAGGCGGGTTTGTCATCTGCAAACTTACATTTAAAGCGAGCCTGTGTTCGGCACACACACACACACGTACACACAAACACACTCGCAGATAAAACTGTAAGCATTTTACATGCATATTCAGATGATTACGCAACTGTCAACCCATCTGTGTTGCCATGGCACTGAGCTGATGAAAAGGACAAAGAAGAGCGAGCTGCACAGTGAGCTGGAGAGACGGTGGGAGGGAGGAGGTGTGGGAGAGACGGACGGCGTTTCTTGATTGTGTTTTGCAGCGTAGCGAAGGACGAGCGTTTAAAATGAGTGTGTTTGTGTCTCGTCAGGTGTCGCATGAATTCGCCATCAACTTTAACCCCACCAACCCTTTCTGTTCAGGTGAGTAGGTACAGAAGTCACCAGTGACCTTTTGGCAACCTCTAAATATATTAATACCTCCATTTTTACCTATTTTAGCAGATTGAGCACTATAGCTTCATCATTATCAGGTATTTAAATAATCACATTTAAAGGCTGATATTCGTAACATCAACAAACATATTTTTTATCCATGCATTTAAACATACAATATTAGAACACTTATAATGCAAAAAGTTAACAAAAAAATCATTACTTTATTGAACATAATCAACTGGGGAAGTTTCAAGTTCAGATAATCAGTTAAAAAATGTACCCTGTTCACCAAGTGTAAGAAAAATGTGAAATACCTCTACTTTTTATACGGCTGGTCCCAATAGCAATATCTGTGCTCCGGATATTCAAATCCAATAATCGCTGAATATTCTAATTTTTGGTTTGCGCTGCGGTTGGGGGGGGTCACACCGGAGTTGGCAGGTCCGCATACTAGAACCACGGCGGCGTTCTAGAGCCCCAGTGGCGTACTACAGCCTCTGCAAAGCTCGGCAACACTCGGCAACGCTCGGCAACACTCGGCAACGCTCGGCAACACTTGGCAACGCTTGGCAGCGTTCTGCGACGCTCGGCAGCATCCGGCAGCGGCTCGCACAACTATTCGAATATCAAAAGTATTATCCAGATACCACCACAACAAACGAAGATTAAGATATTCCAATATTTGGGCCCAGTCCTAATTTTTAAGACTATTTCATCAGATTGATTTCTATGTCCACATCAACATCAGGCATTTTTGGCCATAAATATTCACATATATAAGCTTACACTCATTACATAAACAAAGATGTTTTATAGGAGTTGTCTAAATTTGCCAAACAATTTATTTGAACAAACTTTCTGACTTTCCTTTAGGCAGAGTCGGCTTGCCTATTAGGCAATATAGGCAAATGCTAAGGGTGGCATGTCCTCCAGGGGGCGCCACAAAATCGGGAAAAAATTCACCTTCAATATAATTATATTAAAACTAGTTATTACTATTAACTCTTAAAATAGAAAAGCTGACATTGATTCAAATGTAAAGCAATGCCCAATTAATATTACTACGAAACAATGCTATTCGATTTCTTTTGTAAGCGTCGGGTGCCATATAAAATCTCGCCTAGGGCACCACATTCAGTAGAGCCAGCTCTGCCTTTAAGTAATTATTTGTGACGTGCCATTCTGTCGGAAAGTTAACCAAATTTTAGCTTAAAATCTGAATTTTTCATCAAAGTCAACTTTATTCTCCAAGTTTCTTTTAAAATAAGAGCCAAAAATAAACTATTTCACCTGGACAAATTCTGTGCACCTTGGCACAACCGTGAAGTTTACTGACAAAAATCCAGCTGCACTGGATGAACTGCAGGCAGTGTATGTTTACACAATTTTTAAAGATCACTATAGCCTCATCAATATCAGGCATTTTTGACCATAAAAAATCATATGTAAGAGGTGATTCTGATAACATTGACAAACATGCCAACATTCCAACTATCTGTGACATGGCATTCTGTTGGACACTTAAACAAATCAAAACTTTCCACCAAAATTTACTTTATTCTACATGTCTCATTTTTAAAAATGCCAAAAATAAGTCATCTGACCTAATGAAATTCTATAAAAAACAAAAAATTCTGCACTCCTTGATGCAACCATGAAGTCATTAGTGTTCAGCTGCAACCAGCCGTTTCTTGACAAAAAATCTGAGACTTTTCAGCTGAACTTGATTGAACTGCAGGCAGTGTGTGTTTGCACAGAGCAGATAGGAGGGAAGGATGGAACAACAGATTTAGATCTAGGATCTAGACAGACGTCATCTGTGACCCAGCGGCAACCTTTGAAAATACAAATACTTTCCAATTTTTATGAAATGTCTCAATGTTTTTTACCTCTTTCATCAGTTTCAGATCTCTATAGCTTCATCAGTGTCAGGCATTTTGACCATAATTAATCCTATATATAAGATGGGACTCATAGCATACACAGACACGTTTAGTTATCAGAGTCAACATTCTGACTTTCCTCTAAGTAATTATCTCTGACATGCTGTTCTGTGAGGAACTTAACTGAATCTTAGCTTAAAATCTTAATTTTTCATCAAGCTAAACTTTGTTCTACACCTTTCATTTTAAAAATTGCCAAAACAACCCCTTTGATCGAACTTAATTATGTAAAAAATGTGAAGTCATTAGTAAGTGTGCTACAACCAGCAGTTTCTTGACAAAAATTCAGGGACTTTTCCTTTGAACTGGGTTGAACTGCAGGCAGTGTGTGTTTACACAGCACAGATAGGAGGCAAGGATGGAAACAAATAAAAAAATGTAGTAAAATATGCATAGTATGTACATTCCCCATTTATTCTAGTGTTGGTAACACCTGTGGCTACTTGTACATGGATTTCATTCACTTCACTTATTTGTAAAAGCAAGAATTTAAAAAATCAACTTTATTTATTTATTTATTTATTGTGATTTATGGCATTCTAACTGTGTCATGCTGCACTAAAGACATTTTTGAGTCTTCTCTACATCAAGGTGCAGGACTTTATATTGTAGTGAAAAATGAGCCCAAAGTAAGTAAAAATGTGACAGGAGCAAAAAAACTTCTTGGATTTAAGTGGGTTGAAGTAAATTTTTCTTGCACCTTATTGTTATTCTACTTGCAGGTAAATGTACTGTGTATGAAGATAATAATAAAGTAATGTTGGCCGGTACGTCTGTCTTTATAGTCAAATAGCCCATTATGATTTTTTCAGATATTTTTACAGACAAACTAGCCTTCACTTGATCATCAGCCATCTGAAGCTTCGTCTGCTCTCGGTCCTTCAATAAAATGCTGATTTGTTTTCTGTTTGCCACTCCGTTCCCTGGATAATAGAATCGGCTGAAAACACTGCCTCTTATCTGGACTTGTGGGTTGTCGTCTTCTTTGAGGCCTGAGCCCACATCGTCTGCCAGCAAGCTGCTCCAGTAGATAGGGGTTACCCAGCTTCTTCCTGCCATAAGAAGATGTAAAACATCATGTTTTATGGTGCAGTTTGATTTACACAAGGACACGTAATGTTCAGCAGAAACATTCAGACACATGGCTGCAATGTCAGTGTGACTCTGAGGAAAATAAACTCTGGATAAACAGTGCAGAGACAAAAAATCACTGCGATAGAAACGATAATATTCTAAAGACACTTCAGGGAAAAACATCATCCTTTAATGTGCTACTCAGTTCTGAGATGTGGGGATATTTGCTTCTATAACACACCACCTTTTATAGACCAAAGGAATAAAAAACACACATCCAAAATACACATTTAGGTGTTTGTTTTACTACGCTTTATCTCTAGGGCAAGTCTGCAAATTAGAACCTTTTTGCATATTTAAGCGTAAAATAAACAGTAATTGTCTTACTCCAGCCCCCCCGTGACGGAGGATTAAGTGGATGATAGAGGATGGATGGATGGATGTCTTACTGTAAGCAACTAACTGGTGAAGTTTTAAGGTGATATCTGCTGTTCAAACACAACAGCCCTATGTTCCCACAGCCTTATGTTCCCACAGCCCGATGTTCCCACAGCCCTATGTTCCCACAGCATTATGTTCCCACAGCCCAATGTTCCCACAGCATTATGTTCCCACAGCCTTATGTTCCCACAGCCCAATGTTCCCACAGCCTTATGTTCCAACAGCCCTATGTTCCCACAGCCCTATATTCCCACAGCCCTATGTTCCCACAGCCTTATGTTCCCACAGCCCTATGTTCCCACAGCCCTATGTTCCCACAGTCCTATGTTCCCACAGCCCTATATTCCCACAGCCCTATGTTCCTACAGCCTTATGTTCCCACAGCCCTATGTTCCCACAGCCCTATGTTCCCACAGCCCTATGTTCCCACAGCCCTATGTTCCCACAGCCCTATGTTCCCACAGCCCTATGTTCCCACAGCCCTATGTTCCCACAGCCTTATGTTCCCACGGCCCTATGTTCCCACAGCCCGATGTTCCCTCGGCCCTATGTTCCCACAGCCTTATGTTCCCACAGCCCAATGTTCCCACAGCCCTATGTTCCCAGAACCCTATATTCCCACAGCCCTATATTCCCACAGCCCTATATTCCCACATCGCTGTATTGCCAAAGCCCTATGTTCCCCCAGCCATATGTTCCCACATCCCTATATTGCCAAAGCCCTATATTGCCAAAGCCCTATGTTCCCCCAGCCATATGTTCCCACATCCCTATATTGCCAAAGCCCTATATTGCCAAAGCCTTATGTTCCCACAGCCCAATGTTCCCACAGCCTTATGTTCCAACAGCCCTATGTTCCCACAGCCCTATATTCCCACAGCCCTATGTTCCCACAGCCTTATGTTCCCACAGCCTTATGTTCCCACAGCCCTATGTTCCCACAGTCCTATGTTCCCACAGCCCTATATTCCCACAGCCCTATGTTCCTACAGCCTTATGTTCCCACAGCCCTATGTTCCCACAGCCCTATGTTCCCACAGCCTTATGTTCCCACAGCCCTATGTTCCCACAGCCCTATGTTCCCACAGCCTTATGTTCCCACGGCCCTATGTTCCCACAGCCCGATGTTCCCTCGGCCCTATGTTCCCACAGCCTTATGTTCCCACAGCCCAATGTTCCCACAGCCCTATGTTCCCAGAACCCTATATTCCCACAGCCCTATATTCCCACAGCCCTATATTCCCACATCGCTGTATTGCCAAAGCCCTATGTTCCCCCAGCCATATGTTCCCACATCCCTATATTGCCAAAGCCCTATATTGCCAAAGCTTTATGTTCCCACAGCCCTATATTCCCACAGTCCTATGTTCCCTCATGTCTTACATTTTTAAGACCCTGTTTACACGAAGGGAAAGCGCAGATATTTCCACACGGTTCATCACTCCACAGCAACCCCATGTTGGAGTAGCGGTGTTGAGCTCAAGACAGTTTGGAAGCTAGCTCTCGCCTTCACATCGCAAGCCGCGGGATTGAGTGTTGAACCCCTAACTACCAGGGGTAGAAATGTGGAAATGTGGGAACATAGAGCCTAGTTTTGAAAAATATCTTAGGAATGTGGGAACATAGGGCCGTGGGAACATAGGGCTGTGGAATATAGGGCTGTGGGAATATAGGGCTGTGGGAACATAGGGCTGTGGGAACAAAGGGCTGTGAGAAAAAAGGGCTGTGGGAATATAGGGATGTGGGAACATAGAGCTGCGGAAACATGGGTCGTGGGAGCATAGGCACACTCCCGCCTGATTTATAGAACACTTTATTCCGAAAAAGATGGAGACAAGTGATTTTTTATGGATTTTATGGACAGTATTTTCAGATTGTCAGAGTGGTAAAAACAGATCTCCAACATTTCCTCTGTAAAAACACTAATATGTCAACAAAATGAAACAAGAATTTTGACGGGGGCTTTATCCAATATTCAGATTTCTACACTGGAAATGAATCTATTTTAAGCAAAAAGCCATCGCTTTATTAGATGTAACCAACTGGGGAAGTTTCATTCACAGCTGATTTGTTAAAAGATTTACCCTACTAACCTGCAGTATCTCTCCTTAAACTGAAGTGTAAAAAGAATGCAAGACATCCAGTAATAGAAAACAAAAACAAAGAAAGAAGCAGCCTCTCCAGAGCTGGCGACGGCAGCAGGTGCTGCACTATTTTCTGTATCTGAGTAAATAACTGCTTCACACCTCACCTACACCTCCCACTAGAGATGTTAGTCTGAATTAGCAGTAAGAACACTGATGTGATATAATATGACACCACACAGTGACACAGTTCCTCGTGACAATTCACATCCAAACCTTCACAGTTCATCACTGATGCTCTGAAGTGAGAATCTTTGTTGATATTGATCACAACACTTTGGTTTATAAGCAAAACACCTGCAAAACTAGTGACTTTCCCATCAGTCTTAGTAGCACTTTGTGATTTGTGCTTCCATCCATCCATCATCTATACACCGCTTAATCCTCTGTAGGGTCGCGGGGGGCTGGAGTCTATCCCAGTCGACTCGGGCGGGCGAAGAAGGTGACACCCTGGACAGGTCGCCAGTCTATCACAGGGCTACATATAGAGACAGACAACGAAGCACACTCTCACACACCTACAGACAATTTAGAATCATCAATTAACCTCAGCATGTTTTTGGACTGTGGGAGGAAGCTGGACAACCTGGTGAAAACCCACGCTGCACAGGGAGAACATGCAAACTGCACACGGAACGATCCTAGTAATACCGTAATATATATAATAAAACACTAAACTGTAATGGTGAACATTTCAACCCTCTGAGCCCTAAAACCCACCAGTGAGTTTGAAAGGCATGTTTTGTTTTTTTCAAATTACCAAAATGATACCACTTATCAGAGAAAGATCAATAATGGATCAGTAACATAAATGCAGCATGGCTCTAGAGCAGTATACAGAGGAGCAGGTTGTTGGACGATACGTTCAGCATGGTGAAACATCTTTCTAGAGGTGATGAGCAGAGTAGTGGGAGAAATGCCTGGTTTGTAGTGGCAATACTAATAATATGAAGGGGCACCATTTTTTCCAGTATTACTTGTGGGCACTTGAGAAAATGTTGTACATGTTGATTTCAGGTTTTTCCAATTTCTATGAGGTAAACAATCAAAGAAATACAGATTTTGCATTTGTCTTTTTAATTGTTGTTGATGTTATAGCTCTATTGTACTACACAGAGCATATTTTTGAGTTCATTCTGCTTCTAGCCAGGATTGTGCCGGACTTTATTGGGCATCTATGGCTCAAATGGTAGAGTGGGTTGTCTACTGATCGCAAGGTTGGCAGTTCAATCCCTGGCCCCTCCGCATGCCAAAGTTTCCTTGGACAAGACACTGAACCCCAAGTTGCTCCCAATGGAAGCTCTGCTGTCATTGGTGTGTGAATGGGTGAATGAGAAACACATTGTAAAGCGCTTTGAGTACCGCTAAAGTAGAAAAAGGCGCTCTATATGCAGACCATTTACCATTTATATTACAGTGAATTTTACCATTTAGGTCAAAGCAATGCTAATATGTGCTAGTAAAAGGTTACTCAGCATAAATACACACAGTAACTAACATTTCCTCACCTTCATGATACCTAAATACATTTTGAACCTCATCAGCATCTTTCACCTTGCTTTAATGAACCAGAAAGTCATTTTAATACAGTGCACTTGCATTTGTTAACTCAACATTAGCATTTGAAATGTCAAGAATGCAAATGTGTTTATTGACAAATGCGACCCACTTGAGTGGCAACCGCTGAGAGCACAACTGTGACACCCAGAACGAAACTGTGTGAGGCATATTTCAGCCTGACAGAGGCAGGAAGGTCATGTTAAATAAGTGCACTTATGCTCATTCCTCTGCCGGAGAAGACTGTATCAAAATATTGGATTCTTCTTCAAAATAGACTTGCTGTTATTAAAACATCTGCCTCCGCAAATGCCCTTTTCCTTTTAGGGTTAGCTTCTCTTTTTTTTGGCCAATACAGCCTCCGGTGCACTCTCTGATGAAAAAGTTCCAGGCTAAGCAATAAAACCTGAACTGCAAGTGCTGCACTGTAAAAGCTTTTTATATAAAGTGTACTGTGCAGCTATCCTAACAAGGAGTATTTGACAAACACATGATTGTTTGTTCTCAGCTACTGATACCTTACAGCGCATACAACAGTTTCATCTCTTGTGTATTTGCATTTCTGGCTCTGAAGGTGTGTATTTTTATCAAATTGAGATGAGTTATAAGTGAGGAGACTTTTTTTAAAATCAAGAAATAAGCATGAAAAGCAGAGCTGTGTTTAAGTGTCGGCTTCCCAGTTCCCTTAAAGAAATAAAAAGCCGTGCAGGAGGTTCAGCAAATGATCCCTGTCTGATTGGAGTCTAAAATAGCAGCGCTGATGAGAAACACTAATATATTTTCATGAGCTTCTGGCCTCTTGTTAAAAAGTCTCATTGGAGTTTGGAGACGTACTGCATGGATGTTAAACCTCTCTTCCTCCTCATCCCACTTCTTCTAACTCATCTTAACATTTACCAGTGTGTGATGTTCAATTCTTTGTCGTTCTCCAGGTGTGGAAGGCATCGCCCAGGCCTACTCCGCCTGTCTCCCTCACATTCGCTTCTACGGCCCGACGAACTTCGCTCCGATCATCAACCATGTAGCACGTTTTGCTGCTCAGGCCCTGCAACAGGAGAAAGCAGCGGTGGGTGAACGACATCTTACCTTTTATATCTGCCTTTCAGGGTTTTAATTATGCTAAAGTTGAACCTGTTGAGACACTGTTGAGATGAAAACATTTCCAAATATGCAGGCTGTATTCCAATCCCTGCTCTTCTTCTCTATTCGTTTCTCACTTGAGAGGTAGAATATGTTGCTGGAGGAGTCGTGTGTTGCCAGACACAGCTGCTGACTCCAACCACAACAACTACAAATCCAGCCAGTCTGTCAGAGTACTGTATTCTGTAGATACACCTTTCCATCCATGGTGGTTTGGTTTTTATTAAAAACCAAACTTACACCAGGTTGGTGTTCCTACAATTAAAAACTTTTTAACTGTAAGAACTTTTTCTTTTTCTGTGTGTGCATGTAACTGTTTCATTCTGCAGAAAAGTTGTTTTAAGCAGTGTTTTTTTGCTCCTGTAACTGTCTGATGGATGGATGGATGGATGGATGGATGGATAGATGGGTAGGTGGGTGGATGGGTGGATGGATGGATGGATAGATAGATATATTCGGTTCATGCCGCAGTGTTGGCTGGTAGGTGGGGGTGGGGGGTGTTGAATGACACCACACCGTAGTTGGCAGGTCCGCGTACTTGAACCACTGAGGTGTTCGAGAGCCTCAGTGGCATACTACAGCCTTGGCAACGCTTGGCAGCGTTCAGCGATGCTTGGCAGCGCCCAGCGGCGTCCTACAGCCTTGGCAACGCTCGGCAGCGTTCACCAACGCTCGCCGGCACCCAGCGGCAGCTCACACGAATATTCGAATATCAAAATTATTATTCGAATACCACCACAATGAACGAATATTTGGATATTCGAATAATCGGGACCAGCCCTAATAGATAGATAGATCATACACATTACATTCAAGAAAGATAAGGAAACCAATGTACAAAAGGATATCTAATAAAGAAATAAGGTGCCAGAATATTTACAGTACAGGTGCAAATTGTGAATATTTACAAAAAAGGTGCAAAATCGCTGATATATACACTAAAAAAAGAGTGTTAAAATAGAACTATTAATAAGCAAAAAATGGGATTGATTAATCCCGGTAGAACCAGGATTATTGGTTTTATTACACTCTTTTACAAAGCCGTCTGTTGTAAGTCTTTTCTTTCAGTGTTTTAGTTTGGCCACAGTGATGATCTTCTATGTGTATTTGAACCAACTCAAAAGGTTCCACTTAACGTGAACATCGTGAACTTAGATGCAGGGGTTTGACACCAGAGGTCTGCACTACAAAGCAGGATTTGAGGATAGAGAGGTAACTTCTGGTTTAATTCTTTTCAGGACTGTGACAGTAGTTCACTTCTTAAAGGAGTTGGTCACCTGGGTAGTTTCCACCTAATCTTCTCCATAGCAGGGTGTGTTCTAGGTAACAGAATAATATGTATTAAAACACCACCTACCAACCAACCAGAACTCTGGATTTACCAGTCAGTCTTTATCCCAACCTTCACCTATGGTCGTGAGCTAAAGGTAGTCACTAAAAGAAAGAGATAATGGATGTAAACAGCCAAAATGAGTTTCCACTATAGGGCATCTGAGCTCAGTGTCATAGATAAGGGGAAGAGCTCGGACATGTAGAGGAAGCTGCTCTGTCGCATCAAAAGAAACCAGCTGAAGTGTTTGGGCATCTGATTAGGATGTCTCCTGGGCACCTTCCTTTGGAGGTTTTCCTGGCAACTGGGAAGACACCCCAGGGTAGGCCCAGAACTCGCTGTAGGGATTACATATCTCACATGGCCTGAGAACACCTTTGGATGCCCCGAGAAGAACCTAAATAGTTGGTATGGGTATTTGACTAGGATTCCTCTGGGTACCTTTATTTGGAGGTTTTCTGGGCAACTGGGAGGAATCCCCAGGGTAGACATAGTTCTCGCTGGAGGGAATACATATCTCATCTGGCCTGGGAACCCCTTTGGATGCCCCCGAGAAGAACTGAAATAGGTGGTATGGGTATTTGATTGGGATTCCTCTGGGTACCTTCATTTGGAGGTTTTCCGGGCAATTGGGACGAATCCCCAGGGTAGACGTAGTTCTTGCTGAAGGGAATATATATCTCATCTGGCCTGGGAACCCCTTTGGATGCCCCTGAGAAGAACTGAAATAGGTGGTATGGGTATTTGATTAGGATTCCTCTGGGTACCTTCATTTGGAGGTTTTCCGGGCAACTGGGAGGAATCCCCGGGGTAGATGTAGTTCTTGCTGGAGGGAATATATATCTCATCTGGCCTGGGAACCCCTTTGGATGCCCCCGAGAAGAACTGAAATAGGTGGTATGGGTATTTGATTAGGATTCCTCTGGGTACCTTCATTTGGAGGTTTTCCAGGCAATTGGGAGGAATCCCTGGGGTAGACGTAGTTCTTGCTGGAGGGAATATATATCTCATCTGGCCTAGGAACCTCTTTGGATGCCCCCGAGAAGAACTGAAATAGGTGGTATGGGTATTTGATTGGGATTCCTCTGGGTACCTTCATTTGGAGGTTTTTTGGGCAACTGGGAGGAATTCCTTGGGTACATGTAGTTCTTGCTGGAGGGAATATATATCTCATCTGCCCTGGGAACCCCTTTGGATGCCCCTGAGAAGAACTGGAAAAGGTTGCTGGGGAGATGGATTTCTGAAATGACCTGTTTCATCTGTTGCCTTCTGCAACCCAAATAGGATAAACTGAAAAAAATGGATGGATGATACTCCTCGAAAATCGGTGCACAGGTACAGAGAGGGTGTAATGTTTTGAGAGAGCGACTAAACCCTTTTCTTTTCCTGATAAACATAGATATGAGAGATATCAAGTCCAGTCTTCTTTGATTACTTTTTTCCTATTGAAAACAAGAAATTTTCAAAGCCATTTTCTTGTTTTATAGGAAGCATAATTCTAAAGCAGAGACTGATAAAATGCTAAAACCTTGTACTTGTTCACCCTTTAAGATTTGCAGTGAGCCTACTAACCAGTTTAAAATACGCTTTTATGTTAATTTTTCTCTTGCTTCCAGAGCCATTTAATACCACTCGGGTTGCAACTGAAAGAATAAGGCTACAATAACCTTGGAATAAGCAATACATAAATTTAAGTATAGTTGGTGTGGAGTTAGTGGGGCATTGATATTAACAAGCCTATTAACTTGCATATTCACAATGTTGGCATGTTTTTAAGGGCGTTTTGCCACCTTTTCCTTCCTTCATGCTTTGGCTGCAGCAGCTGTGTTGCTCTCAGCCTGTATTGTGTTTTCTAAAATCCACAGTGGACAGCAGCAGTGCTGGAAGAATGGGCAGACCGTGAAATCAGCCGTGGCAGATGATGTTATTTTCCTCGGAGGCACTGTTGCTCTTACTTTCAACTCTTTCGGTTTTTATTTTTTTTCCACCGTTGTGACTTCCACCGACAGGTTACTTTAAGGAAAAGTTTGAATTTGCTCAGTTTTATTGTTTATAGTCACAGTAGCCTCTGGGCATGTTTAAGTGAGTTTGTTTCTCAACCGCTTTGTTCTGTACTGAAATACCTCATGATGTACCGGACGAATTGCAAGAACTGTCCTTAGATGATACTGACTTTGGTGACCTCTAGACCCTTTCTCTAGCACCACCATGAGGTTGACCTTTTAGTTTTTTAGCAAAGTGTCTTGACAAACAACAGGATGAATTTCAATGACGATGAAGTCTATTAACTTTGACAATATCATTCCTTTTTGTCTTGTGCCATCATCAAGTCAAAAGTTCAGCCTATGATTGAAAAGACATTCTGCTTGAGCTGATCCTTGTTAAGCTAACCCCAACTAACAAATGTAAACACTAAGTTCGATTACAAGGCAAACATTTTAGTTGCTAATATCAACATGATAGCATTTTCAACATAGACTGTATATAACAGATGGATGTAGCCATTATGATTCACCCATTAGTTTGTGGAGTACTGTTTCGAAGCCTTCAGTTTGAAATTTGACCATCACCATCTTTGAAACTAGATGTGACTGAGAGAACTCAAGGACACTACACACAGCAATACATGTTGTGCTTTATTGTCTACTTTATTTTAAATGGGGCCACAATTTCCAAAATTAGCACCATGCTGTATTAAAAGACATGTGAAAGAAGCGATTGAATCCATAAACTCATTGGGAAAACGTTTACAGAGGTAACAAATCAAGTGAGAAGTAGGGTCATTTTCTCATAGACTTCTATACAATCTGACCTTTTCTAACCAGGAGTCGCCCCCTGCTGGTCATTAGAAAGGATGCAGGTTTAAGTTGCCTCCGTGGCAGTACCACAGTTGTAGAACTGCATTTCCAGGACTCTTGTTTTTTGTGACAGCGCCACCTACTGAACCAGATAAAGCCTTTTTTTTGCAGGTAATTTTTTAGCACAGTGGATGTTTTCTATATCATATATTTATCACAATTTAGTAGGAGCAGTCCTTAAATTGTGGTCTGGAAACTGCAGCCTCCTCTACTGCTGAAACATAATACTGCTTCTTTGTTGGCTTCACTTTTTTAGACCTACAGCTTTACAGGCTATATCCATCTTTTATACACAGTCTATGGTTGTGACAGTGGGCTTTCTTAGCATGTCATGGTTAGCATTTAGCCAAAGCTCATGCATGTCTTTGCAGAAATTAACTTTATGTTGATTAAAGAAACATTACCAAGCACATTCAAAATCTGAAGAACTGCAAAATGTTGAGACTAATTTTACAAAGTATTCATTATCCTCATCAGTTTTTATGCTGATTTAGACGTTTTTACCTACTTGTAAGTGCAACTGTTATTCGATCCATTAACATCTATACGTTAATGTACTAATAAATGTACTGTAGCCATAAAGGTGCACAGAGATATACAAGAAAACACAGCCGCAAGTTTGTCTAACTTTGGATATGTGAGGAAATTGTCTCACAAATCCCACAAATCCACACTGGTTTGACATGATGTTTCAGTATCTCAAACTCATGCCTGCGTTTTTCTTTTCGAAGTGATTTTGTCAATCCTGCTCAAAGAATGCTGCTCTTCTCTTTGGTGACAGCTCACAGATTCTTTCACGCTACTACCTTTTTTCATTTTATCTGTTGCGTGATTTGCAACCCATCTCATCTCTATTAGGGGCTCTTTAGGCTTACTTGATCCCTTCGCTGATATGTCACTTTAAAGGCCATTTTCCTGCTCTTTTGCTCTAAACATGGACTTCTGAGGAGGTTCTCTACCTTCATTTGTACTCTGCAAACGTCTCTGTTGTGTCTGACTCACTTTGTTCTCTGCTTTCCCTTTCATTCACTTCACTGATCATATTCTTCTTTGTATCATACCTTCGGGCAAATCACACCAAAGAGAAGCAAACAGTATTTTTTCTTTTTGTTTACTCACCAGTAGTAGAGCAGCAGTGAGCAGCCTGTCAGGGGAGTTAGTGCTCATTATTTATCCACTCTGACGGCTGACGGGACGAACAAGTGTGTACATCTGTTGGCTCGAGCTGCTGGCATGTTGACCAGGCAGGAGGGTGACAGACCGGAGTGACAGCTTCTGTCCTCTCCTCTTGTATCTTACACCTCTCTGCAGCTGAGACACTGACCAGGCTTTTCACACATTTTCTGGCTTAACAGCATGATAGGGAGGCATCCTCCATCTCATTTCCTTCTCTCCGTGCCGGTGGCTCGGCTCGAGGGGTGGCTAAGTCGGTCAACGCTGTCTGTCCAAGGCTTTGGTCCAGACTCAAATATCTCAACAAGTGCTGGATGGATTTCTCTACAATTTTGTACATGGATTCATGCCTCCTTCAGGTTAAACTGTAATAAATTTTGTAATGTTCTGAATTTTCCATCTAGTGGACTCATCAATCAACATCCAAATTGATCACATTTCCATCAGTCTTAGCTGTAATGGGATGTATTTAGTGCTAATTAGCAAAACGGTGGACACAATAAATATTTTATCTGCTAAAAACCAACTTATTAACATTGTCTTTGAGTGGATGCCAACATTAGCATTTAGCTCAAATCCCCATTGTGCTTAATCACATGCTCACAGACCTTAGTCTTATATTAATAACAATAATATTTATTGATCGAGCATTTTTCACTGCCCAAGTTACAAAGTCTTGCACAAGGCAGCAGAATAAAGACAGATAAAAAAACAATGTGGTGTTTAAAAACCACGACAGTGTTGGAAAAAAGGTAAAAATGTTTTCAAGATAAATAAAAGACAGTTTAAAGGAAATTAAAACTTAGGTAAAATCAAGAAAGGCTCTTCAATAAAAGCACGAGTAAGATTGTCAGGGCCCTGACTGCAAACGTTCTGTCCCCTTTAGTTTTCTCTCTGTCATTACAAATTGAGGTCAGAGATACAGCTGAGACTTTTTGAAACCATGAAGGGCCTTTAAAATAATCAGTAAATTCTTCAAATCTACCCTAAAACATACTAGAAACCTGTATAAAGAGGCTAAAACAGGAATGATGTAGTCATGTTTCTTCGTTCAGGTTAACCCAGTGAAACCCATAACCTGCCATCAGGTTTGGAAGACATGATATCTTTAAAAATAATCACCAAAATTCTGATATTTATTAGAGCCAGAAATCCAGGCATGATAAATAAAAGCATGCATGTTTGTCTCTTTGAAGTATTTCTAAAATGACAAAAATTTGAGTGTGCTGTTCAAAACTTAGATTACTCGTATCCTTGCTTTTGTTGAAGTCCTACTTAAGACTTAAGACTCAAAATGACCTGTAAATTCTGTGAGCTCAGTGATTGTTGCTAGTTTCCTCAATCACAACCTGCAGCATCTCAGTGTTTCCTTCACTGAGTGTCCCTTTCAAGACACATATTCAGCTTTTTACAGAACTTTACAAACAGTCATCCCTTAGTAGAGGAGCCAGTCCCAGCTAAGCTTGTTTGATCTGACTTCAGTTTTAGTCAGAACTAGTGAACTGCAGCAGGCTGCACTTCCGACTGCTTAACCACTGGATTATATGTCAGAGGCACTAACACATAAAATCCAAAATAAGATGAAGCCTGAGGCTCCATCAGAAACCCAGAAAGGCTTTTCTATTTTGGAAGCATTCCTCGGTACAGTATTCCTCGAGCTGTGGGACGTGTCATTCAAGTTGGATTTATAAGAACTTCCTCTTCGGTTGTGTTAGATTGACATAACATGATGTCAGAAACACAAGTGTCTGTCTGTCTGTCTGTCTGTGTAGATTCCCAGTCATCCAGGTCACAGTAATCCTAAGTGCTTTAGCAGAAGGAAGCTTCTTGGATGGGAGGTGAAACGTCTTCAAGAACCAAAAGGAAATCCAGTTGCCTTCCACTGAAGCACTGAGGATTACAATGGTCTGTCAGAGGTCTGGGTGATAAAATGACAGCCATTGGAACCAGTGATAGACACCAACAGCAATGAGACAGACCATTGTTCAATTAACTGTTCAGTAGTTTGACCTAAATGTTTGCATGGACAAACTCCAACCAGGGCTGCACGGTGGCTCGGTGGTTAGCAGCGTCGCCTCACAGCTAGAAGATCCCTGGTCCCTGGGATCTTTCTGTGTGGAGTTTGCATGTTCTCCCTGTGCAGTGTGGGTTCTCACTGGATACTCCGGCTTCCTCCCACAGTCCAAAAACATGCTGAGTTTAACTGATTATTCTAAATTGTCCGTAAGTGTGAATGAGAGTGTGCTTGGTTGTCTGTCTCTATGTGTAGCCCTGTGATAGACTGGTGACCTGTCCAGGGTGTCCCCTGCCTTCGCCTGAGTCAACTGGGATGGGCTCCAGACCCCCCAGCGACCCTACAGAGGATTAAGCGGTGTATAGATAATGGGTGGATGGATGGATGGATGGAAGGATGGAAACTCCAACCATGCTCCCTCCTTAGCTTATTAACAGCCAATCATATCTCTCAATAAAAGAGTCCTTTCGCCCTCCACTGTTCTCCTTGTTGGCTTCTGTGCAGGTCTCCCGAGGTGTGCTAGTCTAGCTTTCATATTTTAATCAGTTATTGCATTATAACAGTATCACATTGCAGGCAAGACATGTTTGAGTTCTCTCTACTTCTAGTCATGGTTGTGCTGTTTCCGCTGAGTCACAGGACTGTTTTTTTTTTTAAGTGAAAATGAGCAAACAGTGAGTAAGAATTTGGCAGGAGCAAAAAATGCCCAGAAACTACTTGGGGTTTGGAGGGTCCATTATCCTCCAGGTTTTATCTGCTTTCTTTGTTTAAAACTCTAAACCATAAAAGCCACTGATGGACTTGAAGTAGCCAAGGAGTAGTGGTTAAATTCAAAGTAAGGTGGCTAAAATCAAATTAAATCTTTTATCTTCTGGTTTTCATTAAAAATGGTCAATATTTATCGATATCGACTGAAATAAAACCATTTGTTGCAAGAAGTTTTTCGCCCAGCCTGCACATGCCTGTGCTGCTTCATATAAACATGTGGAAATTACAAAATTGTGATATATTCTTGCAATGACAGTTTTATTTTTAAGTTTATGTTTCAAAACAACACAATAGTGGGCACAGACAGCAGTGTCACACCTGTTTCAAAAACATCAGAGTGAAAATTACCTGTGAAGGCTCAGCATGGTGCTCCTGCAGATGTGTGTACAGATGTGTGACCCTCTCAGAAGCTCGGGATCTACAGACTTTGCACAAATGGTACATATCCAGCCTGTATCTGAGGAGAGTGCAGGAGCTGGGTATCATTATGCTCCCACGGTGCTTTTTGTCCCTAATTGCACCCTGTCACCCTGCGGAGAACAAATACATGAGCAAAATACACAAAGGCTTGTACTCGTCTGTGCGTTGTGTGTCACGGTCCTTTTGTTTCTGTAAGGAAATGATTGCAGGCCCTTTTCTTGTTTCATATTACAGCGAGTTCAAACACGGGTGGAACATAGGAAGGAGTAGCAGACAATGAGATGTGACAGCTGCATCAGAAGTGTGTGGACCACATGCTGGGGTCGTGCTGAGGCTGATGTGTGTTGCAGAAAGTGGGTGGATGCAGGTTGGAGGCTGCACAAATCGGCTGCTGCTCTGCCTCGGTGTTTCTGTTCTCCAGATAATGAGAGAACCTGCAACTGTGTTAGTGCGTTCGAACACACTCCTGTTAGAGCTACACACACCCAGGCTGCAGGCCAGTGCAGTCTGTCCCAGTGTGTGAGCGACCCTGTCTGTGTGTGTGATAATTATTCTCTAATGAGCGCTGCTGTTAGCACATTAAAGCGAGAGGCTTCAGAGCCCTCCCTGGGTGTGCGTGTCTGTTTGTGTGTCACGTGGAAGTGCGATTGTGTTCCAAGTAAAGTCAGTGTGCGTCTTCACCTTGTCTCTTCTTATCACAGGGCAACCATTTGCATTTTACTATGTGGAACTAATGCATGTTTGTGCCTGTGTCAAAGCGAGAGAGAGGGAAATACAGTTCAGACGGTAAATATTTAGACACTTCCATGTTTCTTATTCTTCAGGCTCTGTGCTCCAGCAGCATTCAATTTAAAATAAAATAAGGGATGCTACATTAAAGTGCCAAGTCTCAGCTTTAATTTGAGCCGGTTTACATCAATATAGAGACAACTGCGTGGGAGATGTGGCCCTTTTGACACATAGTGCCCAAACTAATTGGGAAAATAAACATGAAGTCGAACTAAATTATCATATCAAATATTTTGTGGCAAATCCTTTGCTGTCGATGACTTGCTGAAGTCTTCGACGCACAGGCGGTTCAGGGTTGTTGTGCTGCTGAAGGAGTTTTGATGCATTCAGCTAAATCTGAGCTCACAGACTGCTCCTGTATACGTCTGCGTTTATCCTGCTGCTTTCATCAGCTGTTAAATCATCAGTATGTTTGAACACCGCCGTGTTTGACAGATGGTCTTACCATGGTCGTGGTATGTTTTGGGTCATAAGCTGTTCCTTTTTTCCTCCATACATTTATCTTTCCATCAGTGTGATAGAGATTACTTTTTGTTTCTTTTTGGGTGCATTTTTGATCTACAGTTCAGCCTTTCTCTTTTTGTGGCTTACCGGAGATTTGCATGAGGCTCTGGTCATGAAGAAAACATGTACAGTTCCTATAAAAAGTGTTCACCCCCTTAGACGTTTTTTCCTTTCATTGGTTTTCAACATTGAATCATGGTCAATTTGATTTTGCATTTTGGATTAAAATTTACCACAAAAAAGACTGAGATTTCTACAAAATGATGTCCTTTAATTGAAATTATAAAAAATAAAATAGTGAATGCACAAGTATTAACCCCATTCAAGTCAGTGTTTAGTAGATAATTACAGAATTGAGCCTGTCACAGTTCCAGTCACAGTTCTCTTGTAGGCTGCATTTGTTTGCCTTCCAGGATTTTCCTATACCTTCCTTCGTTTATTCTACCCTCTACCTTTACAAGCCTTCCAGGGCCTGCTGTTGTAAAGCATCCCCAAATAATGATGCTGCCACCACCATGCTTCAAAGTAGGGATGATGTGTTTGTGATGATGCTCATGGTTTGGTGTCTGCCAAACCCAGCGTCTATTCTGATTGGTGTCATCATGCCAGAGGACTTTCTTCTAGTTGACGCCAGAGCCGCATGGCTTCTGGTGAACTCTAGTCAAACAGTTTAAACAGCACTTTTTTCAACAGTGGCACCTCTCTCTTTGACTGGTAAAGAAAAGACAGCAGTTGTGTGCACAGTGTCTCTCATCTCAGCTGCCGAAGCTTGTAACTCTTTCACAGGAGTCACAGGTGTCTTAGTTAAATTGACCATGATTCAATGCTGACAAGCAATAAAACACTTCCAAGGATAGTGAATACTTTTTGTAGGCACTGTACATCCTGGAGAGCATTGTTAATTTGCTGTGGGGTCATAAAGGGTTTGTTATTCAGCACCAGCCATCTTGGTTGCCTTGTGATATAAGTTTGATGCAACCTTTTTGTCATGAAAATATATTTCCGGTCAGAACCCCGCACTAAAATAGTGTTCCATCTCCCATGTTAGCACTGATGTAAGTGTATTTTATCCACAGGACGCCGTCTGCTGAAAGTGGTTTACTGAGCATTTGTGTATGTTTGTTTGTAAATAAGATGACTGAGAAGAGGCAGGATGATTGCCATCTGTCTGCATAGGACATCTTTAGATCCGGCCATGAAACATCCCGTCTTATCTTATAAAGTTTAGACACACACACATTTTTACAAACTGGAGAGAAACGGGTCAGACACACCTGAATATGTAGGTGTCTGCTGTAGGTGTGCTCTTTGTTCCTGGATCTGAGGTATAATAACTTCATTTAGCCATTCATCCTTCATCTCTGGGGTCTTTTTTTCAGGAACAGATGGTGTTTTCCATCATATGAATGGAGCTCGATGTGCTGAAATGCAGAAAAGCTTTCATTCTGGTTTCTATTTTTCTCCCTCCACTCCTTCACTATCAATCATGGCAATATCTGAAACACTATTGCCACTGCTTTTTAAAACAAAAAACACCATTTTGCCACCTTTATTCATAGCATAATTATCAGAATTATAGTTGATTTCCGAGCCAGAGCTCAGCTAAAAGTCACAGTTTCTCTTCTTTTCTCTCCTCTCTTCCTTTCCACCATCACTCTTCTCCTCTGCAGCAGTACTTCACGCTCCTCATCATCACAGACGGTGTCATCAGCGACATGGATGAGACTCGCGACGCCATTGTACAGGCGTCTAAGCTCCCCATGTCCATCATCATCATCGGTGTGGGAAACGCAGACTTTGCTGCCATGGAGTTCCTCGACGGAGACGCCAGTGTTTTGAGGTCCAGCACGGGAGAGGAGGCTGTTCGGGACATCGTGCAGTTCGTCCCTTTCAGAGATTTCCGCAATGTGAGTTTTGTGTGTGTGTGTGTTTATATATATATACAAAAAGTTCAGTGTGAGGCATCTCTGTTCTCTGAATAGACTATTACTGTCCTTATAGGGGCATCACAGTAGCACAGTTGATCACTCATTGGTTCTTTTGCATTGCTTTCGAGCTGAAGTTCCTGAAAACTTTCTTCATAGTATTTCTACATAACCTTCACATTTTTGATAGAGTTTAACACAGAAAAAGTCACCTAATCTGCTTCATTAAGACCACGTGGATGTGGTTTCATGGTGTTTGTATATCAGATTGTTAGCTGCTAACACTGCTAACGTGTGGGTACAATAATGCTGAAGTGCAAAATTGTCCATTGAGCACATTAAAGTGCAGTTAAAATCATTCTAAGAGTATGACCATGAAAATAATACTTGCAATAACCAAATTTTACCCCTGATAAATGCATCTAAAATTTTTATCCATCTATAATTTTTATTTTGCTGCATATTCTTATTATTTTGTTTCTCCTTCATGAGGCTACATATCACGCTACAGGTTTTATTGGTGCCCCATGTGAGGCAATATTACGCTACACATATGAAACCGTGGCTGTCTGAATCCATGTTTATGAGACTGTCATCAGTACGCTGCAGTTTAGAGTTTGTTGTGGAAATGATCTTGATGTGTATTCTGCCACAGAAAAAACACCATATTTGATGTTCACAACGTCAAAAAAACTTGATTTTTCACTGGAGGAGATCTTTAAGAAACTAAAATACACATAGGGGTACCAGTACTGTCATAGATGCTTTGACTTTGTTGAAACATGAATATTCAGAGCACACACAACCATCTCTGAACTTTGAAAAGTTTGTGGTGAATCATCCGTAAACCAATTGGGTCCCAGTGAAGTTTGATGTCTTCCAGTCACCAAACTAACGTGTCATCCTGTGATTTACGGTGTCATTTTGACTCCATCTTTGGTCTGCGGTAGAGGCCTTACCTAATGACATGCTGTCATACTGTCTGAATGTGAACGCATTACTAAAATGGCAGAATGTTGCTGCTCAGGTTGCAGCTGATCGCACACACAACACTCACAGTATCCACTCTATGAGGGTAGCTGCTTGGTTATCTCAGACCCAGCAGACACACCGTGAGTCGTGTTGGGTTGATAAGCAAACAGTGCATGTAAAACATGTTATTGAGAGTTTTTACATGTGTGCTGCAGATGAGCGCACAGGTTAATTAGTGTGTGCACATTTTCAGGCTGTGCACAGGAGAGCTCATTTAGTGCTTTTTGGGGTTTGATGTTTTTTGTCATGTTTCCATGTGTATATTTTGTCTGTGTGGGCTGCTGGTGGGCGAGATGACTTCCTCTGTAGTGGGAGGAACAGACAGTGTTTGCTGGCCTCATTCCAGGTTGGTGGGAGATTGAAAGACAGCAAATGACTGAACACAGAGGAAGAGGGAGAAATGAGGCTGAGAAAATGTAGAAATTGCAGTGACCTGACATGATGAGCTGTGCTGGGCACACTAACTTTTACCACAGATCGTTAGAAAGTTGCTATAGTTGGTGGTGACTTTGAAATGCTCTGAAAGTTAGTACCTGTTGTTGTACTAAAATGTATTAGCAGTGTAGAGATACTTTATTACAAATAAAACTGTACTTAAAGTGAAATTTATTCTGCAGAATGGTCCATTTATGAATAATGTGTTAATTGTATTGTCGTTACTGATGCAGTAATATGTACATACGGGGCTAATCGGTATCAGCATGAAACTTCAAGTCTGATCCTTTGTTTACATCCACTGTTGTACAAGTGTTGTAAAGGGAGAGCACAGTTAGGATGCTAGAGGTGCAAATTTTGAATAATTTTCTTAATACATGTAGCATTTTCAGCTATTAGTTTATTCAGTGATAGTACAAGTTGAGCTTTGTGGACAGTTCCTTTGCTGATATTGTTGTTTTAGTCAACAGACATATTGTCTCGGTCACAGAGTCACTTCTGTTTCATTTGCTATTGGTGTATAGGAACACTTTTGTAGTTGATTTCAGCTTGTCTCAATCACATGGCCAGAGCTCATTAAGCATCGCAGATGTGTTTGTCATGGTGGCCCTTTGCTAGCTAAATCCCCACAATGCTTTCTGTTTGCCAGCACGGATCTGCCTGTAGTGCAAGTGCAAGCAACCAAACCTTTATTATCCAGAAAAATGGTATCTAATTGGATTGGCAGATGCTAAATAATAAATGGCTCGGACTGCATCAAGTCAGGGGCAGAATAACTTGACTGGGACGTCCTGATGTGTAACTTAATGCAGCCGTTTTTTAAATGTTATTGTTTGACTTTATAGACTGACTCTTAATAGACCATATTTTATTTGTTGATTTTATTTCATGCTATTAACCTGAATCTGTAAAGTAAATACTAAGTGGAGTCATGAATGTAGTGTAGCAAAAGATATGCTTTTATCTGAACTATAGTAGATTAGAAGTACAAGGAAAATGGAACTACTCAAGTAAAGTGCAAGTGCTTTTAAATTGTATTTCAGACAGGACCTGAAGTGCTATTTTTTTTACAGATTATAAACTACTGTATGTACTGTAGTCAGAACTTGCTTTGAAGACTAATTTACAAGGCCAGTCACAGTGTAAGTAAGTACAACTATGTTTTTTCAGCTCTTTTTCAAACCAAGGTCACTAAATGCTAAGTCCAACCTGTGTACAGGGCAGGTCCAGCCCAAGAAGATAAATGGGAATTATACCCGGATATCGGGGCTCACTCTGACGGAGTTCCTGCGAGAGCTTTGTCACTTGTGAGACCAGCGCTGCCATACTTTACCCGTGACTTAAATAAATTCTACATCTGTAAACTGAAAATGTCTTTAGTTTGTTCTTGGGCTTCCAACAAAAGTATAGGGTTTTACAGCATGATTAAAACAACCCTGAGAATGAATTGTTTGAAAATGAGATTTCAAACACTGAGCAGAGTTTTCTCATCTATTATCTTGGAGCAAAAAGCAAAGCCGCCTTGAGTCGCGGCATCACCAGGAGCCTTAGTTCTGATTAATGCTTTGAAGGAAACTAGAATCACTTTGTTTTTAATCCTAAATTTAGCAGGAAGCCGGAGTGAAGGCAGCACCAGGTTGATATGGGAACTCTGTGGAGTCTTAATTAGTAATCATGTAGCAGACTATTGAGCTAATGTAACTGTGCAACAGCTTATTTGCTTTTAAGAAGACAGAAGACTTCAAAAGTGAAGACATGAGGAAACAGAACAATGGGCGCTTTGTTTTGGCTGTTGAAAGGCAAGAAGGGACAAAGGTATTAAGGGAAAAGAATGGGACTGAGTAACTGATTAGAGGGGTTTCTGGAAACCAACTTTGAGTGAGAAACAGGGAAGTGCTATTGATATTTTTCAAAGGGCTGGGTTTAACTCACTGTGATAAACTGCAGGATGCTCTGAGCGATCCAGACATTAAAGTCATTAAGAGATTTGTACAGAGAGTTTGAAAGTTCAGCTGATTTCATACATACATGGACATAGCAGTGATAGAAGATACAACAAAACTGCCAGATAATGTGCGTTCAAGTGGAGAATTTATGTGGTCCCAGGACTGAGCCTTGAGGAACTCCACAGGTCAGTTAGTAGAGTCACACATATTTCGTAGAGCACGAAGCTAGACAATTTGTTTTGTCAATAAATTGTAATATATATCTTATTTTATATGTTCTGGATTCAGGTTTTTATGGGTTTTTCCCATTCAGACACAAGAGCAAAGAAGGCTTAAGTGTTATAACATGTGGTCATAACTTGTATTTCAGTGTGTCTTACCTCATGTCCAGATTAGCCTCTGCTCCTCTAGCTCCTGTAACTCAATGCAATCTCTCATTCAAGGTTTTTTTTAGCTGTCTATCCTTGCTGTATGCTGTACATATGTTTGTGTTGGTTCACTGTGACGTCATTGGTTGGTTTGTAGACGACTGTTTTGAAGCCTGGAATTTGGCATTTGGTCCTTGCCATCTTGCTTTTTTTGAAACCAAACACAACAAGCCTGGTGTGGACTAAACTAACTGAAAACCCAAGGACACTACACAAGCGACTCGTCAATCTCAAGGTCGCCCTACCCTAAAATATACCCTGCATCATTGTTTATTTCACTCTAAACGGGACTGTAATTTACTAAATGAACACCAGGCTGTTTTGAAGGAGACCTGAAACTAATGACTGAGACCATAAACTCATTAGCAAGATGTTCAGTGAGGTGACAGATCAAAGGAGAAGTGGGGTCGTTTTATCATAGACTCTTATTGCAACCAGAGGAGTCGCCCCCTGCTGGCTGTTAGAAAGAATGCAAGTCACTTTCACAGAGTTTCTTCAAATTTGGCTCAAACATTCACATGGAAATAAAGATGAACTGATTCGGTTTTGGTCGTCAAAGGTCATCCTGGCCACCAAAAAACACATTTTTGGCTATGTCAAGAATTCATGCAATAATTATGACAGCTTTTCAAACAAGGGTCCAAGAGGAGACAATAAGAAGCACTCCAACATCACAACTCAAGAACAGAAGGCCAGATACTGAATTGGTGACACTAATCTTGGGTGTCCGTCTTCAAAATGTGGAGATTGTTTAGCTCTTCTGTGCTGCCCAAATTGAAGATATATGTAAAGCAACCATGTTTAAGTATTTGTAGCTTTTTTGCAGCAGCAGCATCCATATTTGAAGCATTGTCTACTGCAGTGGTTCTCAACTGGTCCAGCCTCAGGTCCCACTATGTTTCTCTTAATAACAGTCGCGACCCAGATTTTTGAAGTTTGCTGTTCCTGTTAACAAATTAAGGTTTATTTGGGTGTAGTCTCAATGCATTTTGATACAACTTAGGAAAATTTTGGCTTATTTTTTGCTCATTTTGGGATATTTGGACGCTATTGCCAAGTTTTGGGCATATTTTGGCCCATTTTGACAGATTCTGAGCACATTTTGGTTCATTTTTGACACGTTTTAGCATAAATTTCTCCAATAAGCTGGCAGAACCAAATCTAGAGGGTAATAGTGGGCAACTACTGGTGTCACCACCACTAAATATCCTGCCATTGAAAGCAAACTGTGTCATAAGAAACACGTCCTTGAAAATAAAATACTTTATACCACTACTTTTTTGGGTAGGGCATGCTTCTGCGACCCTCTAAAAATGGCTTCGCGACCCACTTTTGGGTCCCTACCCACCAGTTGGGAACCACTGGTCTACTGTACTGTCATGGCTACAAGTTTGGATGCGATCAGACTCAGTTTTATTGGCCAAACCTGAACATGTACAGGGAATCTTTTGGTTTCTGTGGATGAACTTACTCACTAAACTAAAGTCTGGACAGTCATGGATGAAAACTGCAACATGACTGGTTTGTGGAGGTGTACAACTGGAAGGCAGTAATTCTAGTTAAACTTCAGAATTGGTACAAATGATAGTGGGATTTTTAATGAGAGTGTCTGAAAGTTTATGTTCCACTTTTACTGTCTGTTCAGCCATTTTGAGTTCTAATGGGAAGCTTTTCCACATCATACTGGGAAAGCCATTTTTATGACTTCATTACCAGGGCCTTTATCATGTTGAAATAGCAACACGCCGCCCCAAAACACTGCACATGCAGATACGATTGTCATACTGGAAAAGTCATTCGCATCAGTGCCAAAAGAGCACAAGAAGCAATCAGAAGCATCCTGACCTCTTCAACCCTTCAGCGTGTTTGTTTTTGTCGAGGTTAATGTTCTGCTTTGTTCTCTTTCTCTGTCAGGCACCCAAGGAGACTCTCGCCAAATCTGTCCTGGCCGAGCTGCCTCAGCAGGTCACCCAGTACTTTAAACAGCGGAATCTACCGCCAGCCAACCCGGCGCCGGAGTGAGACGGACACGAGCCCGACAAGCTGTACAATAGCTCGAGGAAGCCTCTCTTCTCGTTAGTACAGAATGAAAGTGTCTCTGTCAGCTGTGAACAAAAATGAGTTGTGGACAAAAAATAAAAAATAAATCAAACATTGAAGACATTCCTGCCATTATATTTGCAAAGTTTTAACTGGTTAAAGAATGTTTGGTCAGTAGTGTGAATCCACCAGAAGTGATATTCTTTGTTTCTTAAAGCTAAAGATCTACGATGGGGAAGGACCTTGCATGTGTAAAGTGTCCAAATGATATGCAGGTAAAAACGGTGGCCATTTTTAGACGAATGAAAAAGGATTCATCGGGTTGTAGAGTTTTTATTTTGCTTTTTGCATGTGTATGTGTCTTGTGATTGATACCATGTGATACACACAACTCTTTCGTGTAAAGTCCTTTCTAAGCCGAACCGTATCAGTGGTTGATTCCTCTCCTGTCGTTGTGTGGATCCTTTTTGAGGTAGCAGATCAGACGAAAGCTGTTTGTGCTCATGTGTGGTGGTCTGACAGACTCAGCAGAGCACGATTTCTCCACCAGAGGGATGTTTTAATTTAGAAGTTTTGATCGGTAGTAGTCTGAGAGGCGGGTTTAATGCTAATCGAAGAGGACGGAATAAGAGGAGTCATAATGGCAGCTGTAGCACTAACACAGAATAGATGTGGGATACTGTGGGAACTCATTAGGCTGTTAAATATGAGGCCATTTTGCTAGCTTTTGCAAAATCCTTGTATTTTTTATGACTTCGGTTCATCCTGCATGTCGCCAGTATCTACTCACTGTTTACAAACTAAAGCTGATGATCACAAACGCATGATGTACTAATTTTTTTTTTTGCCAAATTATGTATTTATCAGATTCTGTAAATATTTTATGAGATTCTGTTGAAAGCGAAGGAAGTATTACCTGAAAAAGAAAGATGTTGTAACTGTCAGAGTTTCTGATATGCATATATATCGAATGTATATTTCTATGATGCCGTTTGTGTTACGATAAGCCAACGTTTCTGCCATGTTTTTAATGTACTTTTTATGCAGTGCTGAATCGTGCAATTAAACTACCATGTGTTTTGCTGTGCATCTTTGTATTAAATGTGTTCCCTATTAATTTTATAAAGCTGTGTGGGTTAATAAACGGAAGGAAAAGTCACACAACCTCCCTGTCTCTGTAGATCAGTGCCGAAAAGAGACACAAAATGACAACAAAGAGATGCAAAATAACTATAAAAGGCCGCAAAACGAGTACAAAGTGATGCAAAATGACCACAAATAGGTGCAAAATAACTAGAAAGGGCCCCAAAATGAGTACAAAGTGATGCCAAATGACCACAAATAGATGTAAAATAACTTTAAAGGGCCGCAAAACGAGCACAAAGTGATGCCAAATGACCACAAATAGATGCAAAATAACTAGAAAGGGCCACAAAACTAGTACAGAACGACAAAAAATGACCTCAAAGAGGCACAACTGACTACAAAGTCATAAAAAATTACCACGGTGGGATGCAAATCTGCATACAAAGATATGCAACACAAACGCCGAGATGCAAAACAGCTACACAGTGACTAGAAAAAAGATGCAAATGGGCCACAAAGAGGACATAAATTACTACAAAGAGATGAAAAATGACTAAAGAGATGCAAAACAAGCTAAAAGAAACACTGAACACCTAAATCAGAGACAAAAGATTGACTACAGAGATGCAAACTGACTTCAAAGGAATGCAAAAGGACGACAAAAGACGTTGAGTGATTACAAAGAAATCCAAAATGACTGGAGAGATGCGAAGCAGCCACAAAGAGATTCTAAGTAATTACAAAGAGATGCAAAATGACTACAAAGAGACCCAGATCTGCCCATGTATCAGAGGAGAGGTTGTTGTATAGGAACAGAATTGTGGGTGGTGAAAAAGACACTTGCAGCAGATCTGTCTTTAACTCCACATGACTCACCTCTGATTTTTTTTTTCCTGCTGGTTTTGCTTGGACTGAGGAGATAATGAATTACAGGCTGCCGTTTACCAGTTTAAAAGACTCGGCTGGCACAAAACGCTGCATCGGAGAAACACACAAAGAAAATATAACAGTTCCTACAAATATTCTTACAGCCGTGCAATCATCCTGCAACCTTTGTCTGTGGATTTCTTGTGGTTTAGTGCTGCTGCCTTTGGCACAAACCGCCTCGAACGCACTGTAATGATTGCCAGATTAAAAAAAAGTGACTGCTGGGGGACAGATTTTCATCTTGTGTTTTGTACGCCTCGAGACTCAAATCCCCTACTGATATTTTCTTTGTGTATGTTAGTTGTATTATTTGTTGTCATGGCAACTCCCTTCACAGCTACAACGGTGATGCTGAGCTTCATCTGTCGGTTAAACCCAGAAAAACTGCCTTAACGATGTCGGTGAACTGACCACGGACAAAACCCGAACGCTCGTTACCGAACATGAACGCAGGATGAAATTATCTCACGGTCTCATCTTCACACTGTGTTTGCAGAGGCTTTGAGTCTGCCTCGTCCCTCCAGCAGCACTTGGAGAAACATTTCGTGCACTGAAAGAGAACAACAAACACGGGACTGTTCAGGTGGTTTAATCGCACTGGGAGGCTTTACATTCTGACGTGATCTCACCTTGACTGCCGTCCTGTTTTTCTCTCTCGAATGAGTTAATTGCGCTCCAGATGCACAGTTCTCCTGCCAAGGTCTTAATGAGGACTGAATATACAACCCAGAATCCAATTACCTGAATTAGTTTTGATGTAGTGCAATTTTGCACATTAGTTTTATGGCCCACGTTGGTCCGGCTCTGAGCTGCAGTGCTGCTAAACCCGACAAAAAGCCCAAACGTTTAGCCAGAGTCATAAAGAACTGTCTTTAGCGACAAAATGAGGAAGAAGTCCTGCAACAGATGGTGTATGACCCCCATAGAGCCCTGATGTAAACATCTTGGGGTCAGTCTGGGATTATATGAAGAGGCAGAAGACAGAGATATTAGTGATTCGGTGGGATATGAAGTTGTTACTTGGGTTTTCTGCAATTCTTTTCACTTTCTACATGCATTTAAATGCACTGTTGCATGTCTTTACCTTGGTGTCTTCTCTGACTTGAACCTCTCTTCGGGTATTTCTGGCTCTGGAGCTGATCTGCAGCTACTGGGCCCGGTCTTTATTGTTCTCTTTTGTTGTTTGTTTGTCTCTGTTTTTTTCTCTTTCCCCTTTCCCCTCACCCCAACCAGTCGAGGCAGACGGCTGCTCTCCCCGAGTCTGGTTCTGCTGGAGGCCTATTCATAGTCAATCTTTGAGCTTGTTGGGCTTTTCGTGTATAATTTTGTCGAAACTTAACATTAATTTTTAAATTGAGTCACGTAGTTTGTTTGAATTCTTTGTCAGAGTTCATCAATAGTCATAAGTTATTAGCAGCTACCAGCAAAAAGCAACCAGTGCTTTGTCTGAACTGCCACTATCTCTGGTTAGTTCTGCTTTATCAGTTCTGATACCTTTTCTTAATTATCCACCAAGAATCCAATAATGCAGCTGTTATGTAATACAGAAAGTTATGATTATGTTATGAGCTATTAAAGGTGCCACACTTAAAGGCTCAAAATACAGCATCTGCACTGACTCTGCAGGGATAATATTGAATGATAATAGAAACAGGGATGCTGTTTGACTGTCCTTTGGTTTTTAGTAAACTCTAACTAACTCTAAACTGTAACAAACTAATCGAAACTGAAACAGTGAATAGTCCCCTTTGTGTTCTGTTTATTTCGTTGATATAACAGCACTCATAAGCCCCTTTCTCCTTTTAGGTTCTCTTACATGTTTTGTCAAATGCCAAAGCTCTGTTCTTACTGAATAACTTTATTTTACCAAAATCACCTGGTTTAATGTTGCTCTGCTCTCCATAATCAGCTGGTTTGCAGCAATAAAGCTAAACTGAAGTACTCTTACAGCTCTGTCACATACATTTTCCATCATTCCTGCTTCAGTAACTTGTTAAATGATCTAACAAGCTATTAAAGTATTTTCTTATCCTGTGGTTTCCATCTGAGAGTGGCAGCCTGCAACCCCAAGATAAATCTAGGGGAACATGACTGTGATAAGGATTTCTGACAGCTCTCTCTCTAACTTTTTGCTTTTTTCTTCTTAGCTCTTTACCTTTTCAGGCCTCCAAACTCGAAAATGAAACATCATGAACAGGAAAAACTTGATGTACTGAAGTGGTATTTGCTGGTGTCGAGAGGGCACTCGACAAAAAAGGATGAATCACTGCAGTGCATCTATCGCTTTCCTTTCACTGCGCCAGCTGCATGAATTTTTCTGCACCAATGCACCAATCAGCCACGTCATTTAAACCACCTCAGGTGAGGTGAATGACATAGACCATCTCACAATGCCGTGTCCTGCTGGGAAACCTGGGGTCATTCGTGTGGATGTTACTTTGACATGTACCACCCACCTATTGCAGACCAGGCACACAGTAAAAACAGCAGCCACCCTTCCTTCCCCAGCAGGACAGTGCAATCTGCTACACCATGAAAACCACTCAGGAAGAGCTTGAGGAACAAGACCAAGAGCCCAAGACATTGACTTGGTGTCCAAACTCCCCAGATCACAATTTAGGAATGCACTGGAACAAGCTTGATTCACTGATGCCCCAGCTTGCAGCCCAGAGGACCTGCAGGATCTGCGGCCAGTGTGCTGGTACCAGACACCCCTAGTGGTCCCACATTCATGCCCTCATGAATCAGAGCTGCTTTTGCGGCACAAGATGGACCTACACAATACTGGATGGGTGGCTTTATTGAAAGAGGTTTTAGAATCCTCTGTAGATTGATTTTGTTACCTTTGGACTGGTTTGATTGACTAGATGTAGGGCATAGGACGACTGCTACACATTTCACATGGCTTCTTTCTTCCCTTCTACTATTTTTACGCCACAGTTTTCAAATTCCCCCTTGCAACCTACTTGCATCGCACAGTAAGACAGGTTTTCTTGGTGCTTTCGATGGATTAACCGTCGTCATGGCAGCGCTCACCTTCCTGTGTGCAAATGTTCCACCAAAACAATTCACTATTTTGCAGGGGCACCGTTGCTGCATCCTGGGCTCAGCACTGCCCAGGACGACTGTGATTGGTTTACAGAAATACACACAAGAGATGATTTGTTTCTCCTACAGAAGAATGATAACAAGGTGCAACCAGACCATTCTCCAGCAGCCCTGTGGAGATAGATTTAACTTCGCAAGACAGATATTTCCCCTGTTTCTTTGCTTTGTGCTGAACACGCCAGAAGTTATTGTTTTAACCAGATAATGCAATTGTACTTCTGCCTACTACCTCCGAAAGGACGTGCAGATGGCCTGAAGCAGCCCCGGACAACAGTAACAAACTGACTTCAGCTGACTTTGTGTTTCTTACTGCTGTCTGACAACTGCAAGGTGAAAGGACAAAGAGACTTAAAGAAGGTGTAATTAATTTTACCATATTTGTAGTGGACCAAACAACTAAGTTCAGGGTTTTAGTGCTTTCAGCTTGGTGTTTTGGTTTTACGTCCTGCAGCTTTAATGTTTTGGTTTAGGCACTAATGGATAAGAAGACAAAATGATTACAGTAATGAAGTATTTAGGCAGCTAATACAGAGAAAAATTGAAAAAGAATAATTTGACTGTGGCTGGTTGGTAAGTAGCTGTGCTGCCCTCAAGTGGCTGCAAAGGGGAAAAAAAGGTTACAGCAGGTTTAAAGGGTGATTACTTAATAAATGTACCCAAGACAGGTCGCTGGTTCGACCCTGAAAGTTTAGGTAACGCCTTCTATTCAAGCTCTCAGCGGATGCTTGCTGCGACAGAACAGCATTAAGGTGAATAAACCCTAATGGGGCCTTGGAGAGGGAACGAAGAGGCGGACTGAGGGCAGGTAGAACAGCAGCATTCCACTCAACAAGTCCTAGGCTCCCTTCAGGGGGGGGGGAGCAGCCGTTACATCTCTCCATCAGGAAAAAGCGACACAGTTCTGAGAGACTAAGAAAAGCACTTAGGCAGAGAGAAGAGTGAAGGGAAAGAGGGTGACACAGATAAGGACTCTAAAACAAGAACCGGAGTTGGACAGAACTCAGGAGACATGAAACAGGGTCGAGATGCGCGAGATGCGGAGACAGAAGAAGTTGGACGGGGAAGTACTTTAGTAGTTTAAGACAAAAGGGACAGCAGATCTATATGAAACAGAGAAATTAAGAGTTTTACAGTATTTATTAAGGTCTGCACCTGTGTATTTGAGTGGAGCTTGTGTTCACAGCAGCCAGTGACTTTTAAATCGTCGCCATATAGCTACCAGCCTATGATACAGTTTCCACGACAACCCATTCTCTTCATCATCTGCAGGAAAACCTGTCTGGGTGCAAAGACAAAGAAAGAGGGACCGAGAGGAGCAGACAAACAGCACAGGGAGCAAAAAGTTACCATTTCTGACGGAGGCGCCGATAAAACGAGATGGGATTCAGTGATTAGAACAGGCTGCTTCCACACCTCTAAAAAACTCCTCTCATCTAAGATTTGTTCAGCAAGTGCAGGCACTGATAGCTCCGGTTGGAGGAACAGTGGACCAATCAGGGTTTAGTGAGCGAGACGTATTCCTAGATAGTGAGCTGGTAGAGTTGGAGCGATAAATCAGACAGCTGGCTGATATTACCTTACTGCAGATACAGTGTCATGATCACAAAAACTAACCTAATCTAAGAGAGCTGAGACAATTAGTACGTTTATGTTAAGTTTGTATATGAAATGAAATACACATATATATCTCTGCTGGACCTATTTAAGAAATAGTAACTAAAAGATTATCATAGATGCTTTTATTTAGTCAGTGTTATAATCACTTATCTGCTCCTAGCAAGCATTTTGCAGCATCAGGCTCAGAAAAGATGAAGATAAACAACTTTCCATTTCAGATAAGAGTGCAACACCTTCACTGTGCAATCGACAGACCGGTTTGTGTGTTGCACGGTGCTGGTGTTGAGTAGGAGATGTGTGTTTAATGTATGCACAGTGCAGACCCAGCAGGAGCTTTACTATGACTGTCTCTGCCAACACACGTAAAGCTGCTTATCATACATGAACCAGGAGATTAACGCGTCCTGCTGCAGTTATACTGTAGTTACATTCAAATAGCCCAGTTTGGGCTGAAACAAACAGTGATGTTAGTCGACCAACTTGCTTGTTCTGAATTTATAAATTTTAATTTATAGGCACGAGTTGAATGGAGACAGTGACCTAAAATGCAGAGAGTAAAGACAGATTTGAAAAATTATTAACTTTAATGTGTAGCTGAATGGAGTTTTCCTTAATGCAAGCGTCACAAGAGTTCATCTTCATACTGCAGGCGCCATCTTGTGATCAGTTTTAGGTACAACTTGTACCTAAGGAAATTTAAAACCACTTTGCAGTTAAGTTTATTCCATCGTTTTCCTTTGTTTCTTTGTGTTGCTCACACACACACACACACACACACACACACACACACACACACACTCACACACACACACACAGATAGATTATTTTAAATGCATTCAATGAACATTACTAAGCACAGTGAACGTATACAGTTGTTTAATTTTGTAGGGTATTATCCTTTTTTAAGTAAGTTTTTTTTAAATTTTTTGAATGAGTAAAGTAATTATTTAGGTTAATTTGTATTTTATGTAATATTGTAGATTCTAAAACTAATAGCCTAATTATTAGGGTTAGTTTACACTATAATGTGGCATCTTTACTGTAATATCTAGTTTAGACAGGTAAATTTGTTTGATAAGTCATATGTTAGAATTTTAACTTTAATATTCAGGTTAATCAGGGTAATTTTAATATTGTAAAAAATTATAGAATTATTATAAAATTAGAATGGAAGATTTTTATTGCCAATTGCTCTATATATTCAGGACATACAGAGGAACTTTAAAGGCATTTCTCCCTAACCTTCATATTAGTGCCACACATAAAAAAATAAAAATAAAAAACGATCAAAATACAGTTAAAATACAATAAAGTAAAATAAAATAAAATATAAAAAAATCTACCTATGTAAGGTTTTCACCTTACTATCTAAATATCTAAATCAGCAAGGTAAAATGTACAATTAATAATACTGTGAGGTCTTGCCTTAATTTGATACAACATATAATAATGTAGTATCTTAACCTTAAAATTTAAAGGAGCAATCTAAGTTTAAATTTAATATAATATAGCAAGTTTTAGATTTATTTTTTAAAAGAAAGAAGTCTTCGCTTTGCTTTGCTGCATAAAATAGTGTCGGAACCAAAGCCGCACGCCGTTATATCGTAACGAGCCATTTATCCGGTGACACAAGACGTCATCGAGCTGGAGCTGTGATAGATCATCGACTACCCTTGAGCTCGGTGAGTTTCACCTCACACAGCGCGTTATTTAGCACGATATAAAGCAGTAATGAACCAGAACGGAAGTCAACTCGGTTGTGCATTTAAAAGTGTTGATATACCGACATGACACGATGTTTTGTCGCTGACGGCGGAGAGAGCAGCGTTTCTAAGCTAACGATGCTAACGTTAGCCGAGGAGGTGCTGCACAACAAGGCATTTGCAGCTACAGCTTTAGCTCCAGTATCTCAGCTAAAACGACAGAAAGCCAGTGACTGTGACTGTTGTATTACAAATTAATATCTTCGTTGTTTTGTGTTATTTGTTGGCTTAAAATGTGATTTTTTTCTGCAGCAGCTTACGTTGTTATCGCTGCCCTGGCTAACGGTGAGAGAATCAACAGGGCCGATAGGCTGTAAACTAAGAGCTGTGATCCATTAGCATCAGGGGCTGAAGCTGACAGTGTTTATCTGAGTGCCCAGATGGAGATCATCACTCACACTGGGGTGGGACAGTGCCTCAGTCATTTTTATTTGGCCATTCACTCTTATCATGTACTTCTACTGGCTACAGTGCAATATAGAACTCATATACAGTATAATAAGCTTTTTATTTAGTTTCAGTTGAATAAAACTTGGTGGCTAAAGTTGTGTTAGCAGTGTCCTTGTTCTGCCCAGGACATCCACCTTGTTGAGACATTACCGTATGTCTGTCCAGCATTTAGTTTCCTTGTTTTGGCTGCAGGTTCTGGACCAGTCTTGCATTATTTAGAAGTTTATGTCACTTGTTTCCACAACTCTTCAAAGTACGTTTCATCTCTATCATCTTTAGTAGTCTGTTCAAGAGTTTCAACTAAATCCACAACTAAACCTAAACCATGCACACTTCAACTTATAAAAACATGCACAAACAGATGATTCATTTGCATATTAAGAAGGTGCATGTCTACACACTTTTCAGTGCCAGATACTGTTAACAGTTTTTGGTTGGTCATTTTCTGGTTCAACCAAGTACTTTGTTATATGTTGTTGAATGAGAGATGTTAAAATGCAACTGCATGGGAACAAAAGTGATTAAGAAATGGCTCTGCAAAGAAGTTTTGCCAGAAAAATAGTAATTACTGAATGTAACTCCAGTTCTGTGAGTGTGTTCGTACTGTGGCCTTCTAAAGCACCGTTTGGCTTCACCTCTGGTTCTGTAGACCTGATCTTGAACTCTGTCATAGTTTTCCTCAGCTATGTTTATTGAGCTGATCTTCGGCTTCTTGAGTTTATTTGAGGTCATCCCAGGAGAGAGCCAAGACCTTGTAAGTTCTTATAGTTGTTTAGTCGTCGTCTTATAAGGTAATGTTCTTACATTGTTAATTTTACTTCCAAAAACTTAATGAAGTTGTGGTGGGGTTATTCACTCATTTGCATTTGTTGCATTTGTCTTGTAAATGATAAACAGATTTTTAACAAAGACATACAGTGTGCGACTACTGTAGCCACCATGAACTGTGGTATACATCATTTGGACCAAATCTTTCTTTAAACATGTTTGTGTGAATTTCTCTCCTCGTGAATGTCACCTATGTTTTTATATTTTCTCAAAATTACATTCATCCAACGTTTCTCAAGACATGGTGACATATTTGTGACAGGTCACTTTAGGGACATGACCTAAATTCCATTCATCCATCTATTATCTATACACCGCTTAATTTAGAATCACCAATTAACCTCAGCATGTTTTTGGACTGTGGGAGGAAGCCGGAGTACCTGGTGAAAACCCACACTGCACAGGGAGAACATGCAAACTCCACACAGAAGGATTCCAGCTCCAGGCCGGGATGCGAACCGGGGATCATCTGGCTGTGAGACGTCGTGCAAACAACCAAGCCACCGTGCAACCCTGTCCTAAATTTATCCTTTGCAATTTATTTCTAAATTCACCAAATTATGTGACAGCACATGAGCAAGCAAACACCGTAAATTAATTGATAAGAGAGGCAGCTGTATGAAGACATATGGTGCTGAAGCAATCATTGATGTGTTTTGTTCCAAAATACATCAAAGCTCATTAGAGCCTGTTGCAGTGAACAAGTTTTCTGTTGCTTTCCTTCAGATATTTCTTTGAAGCCTTACAGAAATACAACGCTAGAGAGAATGGAAAAAAATATGGTAAAAATCCAAATGCTGGCATAACTTTGTACTTGCTTTGTTTTCTTTTAATGGCAAGATGTGCCTCTATTCTGACACAGCATCAGTGTAAAGCTGTGCTAATGCTACTCCTCTGTCTGGTGACTGAAACATCACATATAATCAAATTCATTCACTGTGGGAGCCTTGGTTGCACAAAGACTAATGTGTGTTGCATTTATACAACAGATGCACCAATAAATTGTGGTTTTGGATCACTATAAACACTTAACACTGGCTTTTTTTTGCAGTAGGCAGCAGCAGTGATTTTTAAGGGTTTCTCCTCTCCCAGAGAACACAAACTGATTTTTAATGGATTGCATTTTTTTTCTGGCCTGCATAGAAGAAGAAACAGTTGAATCCATTAACTCCCCAGAGGAAAACCACTGAAAACCACAGCCACAGACCTAGTAGTCAATAAGCAGCCAGTAGAAATGGAATGCATCCAGTCTTGAGATGGAAGAAACAATTTTTGGAAACAGTGCTCAGAAAAGTAAAGTGTCTCTGTATGTTTGTGTGTAGGGAGGTTGTAATGGCGGGGGGAGAAACAGCAGGCGTCGACCTCAGCAGGAAGTTTGTGTCTGAATCTGAACTTGATGAGAGGAGAAAGAAGAGGCAGGAGGAATGGGAGAAAGTGAGGAAACCTGACGATCCCGAGGGTAAGAAAACGCAGAATTACACTCAATGAAGCCTCGAGGTGTGCATACAACCACATGCAATATTCATTTGTGTTTTCCTCAGAGGTCCCAGAGGAAGAGTATGACCCACGTTCCCTCTTTGAGCGACTGCAGGAGCAGAAAGACAAGAAACAGGAGGAATATGAGGAGCAATTTAAATTCAGTGAGTCTTTGTCTCTGTTTTTTCCTTTTCTTATTTGTCATCTGGGTTTGAACTGATATTTTCCATCTATAGCAGGTGTAGCTCCTCCTCTTTCCTTTAGAGGTATGAATGGAATGAAAAGATTGATCTAACAAACCAGTACCTATTGTTTTACAATACAATCCACCAGTTTTACACATCAAGGTCAGTTCACTCATTATATTTAGTCCTAGTCAGCCTGTAAAACTGTCTTTGGCTCTTGAGGAAGCCTGCAGAAATAGCCTTGATGGCTTCAGGTTGAGCTTGTAAATCTTTAACAGAAAGGCTGCATTTCAAACGGCAGGTGTGGAATTTGATGAGGCTGTAACTATTGTTCAAAAACACTGCCTCATTGCTTCCAGTGAAAGTTCCTCGCTGGGTGCAACGCTAAAAAACGTCCCCAGGCTTCATCTTGGTTCTGCTCAATAGAGTTCTTCTTTAGCCAAATAGGTAAAACATTTACTCATGAATGGGAGGAAATAATGAAACCATACTGTGCTTTTAATTCTTCCTATTCTTCATATGAATATCTTTTTCCCTACTAAAAGATGGTAATCCATTGCATTAAGTGAAATGTAGAATCCAGCATCTCCTCTCCTGCATTGTTTTTTGATCTATGTCTGACATTTTATTAAATAGATTATTTGGACAGACGTTCATTCAGTTCAAACATCCATAAATGTTCATTTTTGGCTCCTTTAAATAACTTTTGATTTTTAGATATTTGATTTCAGTGTTTTTCTTTCAGCTAAAGGTCACTTGTGTGTGTGTGTTTGTGACTCTGAAGCAGGCTGTCATGGTTTGTTTTCTGAGAAATGCAGTCACTCTTGTGCCATGTGTTGAGAGCATGTTTCCATGGTGACAGGGAACATGGTGAGGGGATTGGACGAAGATGAGACCAGTTTCTTGGACGAGGTCTCCCGGCAACAGAGCCTGGTGGAGAAGCAACGCAGGGATGAGGAGAAGCAGGAGCTGTTGGAATATAGAATATCCTTTATCGTCTGTTTGTGTGTGTAAAAAAAACCATTTGAATTAGCAGCTATCACTCTGTTTACATTCTTTGATCCTACTTTGCAATGAGCGATGTGCAGAAAATGAGCACTAACACATGGGATATAGTTCATTTGTCTTATTTTGTGAAATGCAAATTCGAGAACAGTCAAAGAAGGAAACATGGAAGATAGAATATCAATTTAAGTACATGCCACACTGATATTTCCAAGATATTATGCCAAACCAAATGTGTTTTTTTCACTTTTGTATTTCAAAGCCAGGCTGCAACTGATGATTATACTTACTGTAGAGGAATCTGTCCATTAGTAAGTCGGTTTTACAAGTAAGGAATTTAATTTGGTGTTCTGGTGCAAAACAGTAACTGTAACATGTCTATTTTTTTAAAGAAAGAGTAAAAGGTTGTGTGTGCAAGTCAGGTGACAGTAAATGTTACAAGACAAATGAGGAAGTGTTTCAAGTTAAATCAATAGCAAGTGTAGAAAGTCCAAGGAATTTTAAAAGTAATAGAAATACTCTCAGTGTGCAGGAATGTGCAGATTCTTCACCTGAGAATGGACAAGTTTACATGATGTGTAAAGTAAACAACTTTAAATAATCACAGTAATTAATCAGTTGTTTGTCTATGAAAGGTCAGAAAAGAGAAGAGAAGTTTGACTTTTTTCAATTAATGGTTATCAAAAAGGCTGAAGATTAATTAAGTTGTTGGTAACTAACTGATGAATGAGAGGTTCAGGTGGTGGGCGTTGTTATAGATTTTTATTTCACCAGGATCCTTCATACCCTGGCTTTGGTCTGCACACTACAGATGAATACACTCATACATTCGTGCAGTAACGACCTGAAGTTTAAGGCTTATCGTAGCTTCACGGCTGATCAATCTGCTCCCTGGTACCTTGTTCTTCTTTTCTGTTTAGACATGGTTCACATTTGTCAGCTGTCCCTCAGTTCTTATCTGGAGTTGCCCTCTAATGACAATAGTACATCTAATTCCTTGTAATATAACATCAGTTTGAATAAAATGCATGCATTTAGTACGAACCACCCAATTTATACACATGAATTCTTGTAGTTCATAGTTCCTGAAGTTGGTCCATGTTCTTGATGTGCATTTGACTTCCTGTCCAGCAGTTTTCTTCTCTGTCACTCCATCCTTTGTCTTGGCAGACCGACAGGTGTGTCTGCAGATAGACAGGAGGTTGTCATGGAAACTGTATCACAGACTGATGATTTCACGGTGCCGAACTTAAAGTTATAATTACTGAAAAATGCAATTTTTTTTAAGAAAGTTGCTTAGTTTTTTCCTAGTGCATGTTAAATAAGTTTTGTTTTTTAATAATTTTGTATATAAAATTCTTCTTTCTTCTAAAACAGATGACTCATCCTGCTCTCCTCAGGGCAGTTACATAAATTTGTCTAATCAAATGTGACTTGCTAACTCCATCCAGCATGTAAAACCTCCTTTGATCAGAAGTTAGTGGGTAGCTGGCGGAGCTGCATCACAGTAGGAAGAGTGGGTTTGAATTTCATCTGGTAAAACAAAGAATGTGGTTGAAGTCTGATTTATTCTTGCAGCCACCTCCTCCTGGTTTAATAGCACAGCTGAAGACGTGTGTGGAGGCTAACAGCTAGTCCGGTGCCTCTGCTGAGCTCCACATTTCTCCTCAGCTCAGTGTCGCTGTAATTACTAAGGCTTGCACACTAAATTCCACTTGTAATTAAACCCTTTCCAGGTATTCTGTTTAAATTGCGAATGTGTCATATTAAGGAAGATAAAGCTGCAGTAACTTGTTTCACCTCAGCTTTAAAGCAGTGAAAACTCTGTTTCTAAACGTACCTAATGCCCAGTTTTGTGTCTGACAGGCACCAGTCCTTGTGTCTTTTGTGTCTCTCTCCGTCTAGGTACTTCTTTCTCTGCATTTTCACCCTATTTCATGTCTCCTGTGCTTTGTCCAACTACTTTTCTTGTTCTTGGCTCACCCAAAGTCACCCTCCACCCCTCAATCTGCCGTTCTGCCCGACTACTTTCTCCCATCCCCTGAAAGGATCACAGAACTTCTTGAATAGACTGCTGCTGTCCTGTCTGCCCCTCAGTCCAACTCTTTGTTTTTTTTTCAGTGCTACATAAAGGCTTATTCACTTTAACTCTGTGCTGCCACAGCGCTTTAGTGAAACAAGCATCTGCAGAGAGCCGCCGAGAGCCTGAAAAGAAGGCGGCAGCGAAGCATTCAGGGTCCGAGCAGAGGACCAGCCACCTGTCTCAGGCCCATTTATTAGCTGGAGCTGTCAAGAGACGCAGGTACACACAGTTACACATCCTTCAGTCCTACATTGACTTACTTTTGGTGTACTTCAGGGGCAGAGCGACAAGCTGTAAACACAATCATCTTAGCATGTTAGCTTATTTACCCAGCACACACACAGGACCTTTGGCATTCATTTGGACTCAAGTTTGTGTCCATCTAATTAATGCAGATCTAATTATCACTCTGTTCAGTTCTGACTTTCTCTCTACCACCTCCTGAGGCATATTAGCTGTTAAGTGCTCCTCTGTTTCACCTAACTAGTTGTTAAATCTGCAATTTAGTGGCTGAATCGAAGACACAAAAAGGCTCCAGAGGCTCTGGGGGGGTTTCATCATCATGAACGGCCCTGCTCACCCCGTCATTTGACCAGCTGCTGATATGAAAAATATTAATTAGACCAGCTATATAAATCTTCTTCACAGTGTTTTTGTTCTCTCACTCAGCTCCTCGCAGTCTTCGGACAGCAGTAAGAAACAGAAGGTGGAAATCACAACGACAGCAGCAGCAACAGCAGCGACAGGAAACGGAGACAGACACACAGGTGGGCTGCAGTCAGGACAGAGGAGTGCGTTCATGCACAGCTTATGTTCAGCTACACTCAGTGATACTAAGATGTAGTGTATTTATTGTCTACATGCATAGCTGGAGTTGCATTTATATTCAGAAAAGCCTGTTTGGAAAGGGGGCATGTTATATAGATTAGGGCTGCACAATGTATTTTAACGCTGTGATGTGCACATGTGCAAGATGAAGTGCAATGTGAAGGAAGGAAAAATTGACTTTATTTGCTACGCGATGCAAAAAGACAATAGGTATTGTGTTCTGTGACTAATCTACAAGAGAAATCACTAGAGAACATAATTTATTCTGGGTTAGGGGATGTAAGAGTTTTGTTTTTTGTAATTTCTTTTACAAGACAGATTTTGTTGATGTGCAGGCTTCACTTGTTCACAGCAGAATGAACAAGGGAGAGAAAAGCTGAGAAGGAATATTTGCTTGCAAAAAGTGTCTTGCGGTAGTTGCAGCAACGTGAGACAAAACTGCTAATTTGACAGTTAAAATCAGCACCACGAATACAGTTATTTAAGTCACCCGGTGGAAGTACCTGTAGTTTTTAGTATTGCAACAGGTATCACAGACAAACAAAACATCACAATGTAAATGTTGTCAGTATCACGCAGCCCTAATGGAGATTCAGATTTTCACAAAGCAAAACTTACAGAAACCTAAACTGGATTCCACAGAAAGCTTAGTGCTGGTTTTACTCCGTTCTACCAGCAAGTCACTACCAAAGTTGTCATCCTTTGCTTGTTTTTGTTTCGACCACTGCTGACAAATCTAAAAAGCTCATTGGTGTTGCCTTTTAAATTTAGAAAGACAAAAGTATTGCAGCTTGCCTGTTTACAAATCCAGTGCAACTCATAATTTGTTTGGTGTTTACTTTCCATTTGCTCTCTACCAACTGCAAGGAAACATCTGTCTTTACAGGTGTACATACTAGCTAATATACCAGCTAATGCTAACTGAGCGTGACAAGAGTTTGGTCGAGTACAGAGCTATTCTGGCTTGAAACAAGAGTGGGCTGAAAAACTGAAGCCATGAGTGAGTTGGGTGATCATTACCTGGAGGGTTGTGACATTACAGATTGGCTAGTTTGATGTAAGTCTTTAACTAGGCAGTAGAGGTCTGTGGGTTTGCTTGGTAACTGCTCATTTTCTCTCCTTTCAGCTAATTTATTCCTTTCATCTTGCCCTATACTAGTGCATATGCAAACTTCATTCAAGTTGTGCGTTTGTCCACTGAAATAGTAGAAAGTGAAGCTTAGAAAATTGCCCATACATGTGGGCATGTACAATCTGTGACTCTTACAGTGTGTTGTGCTGTTCAGAACAGGAGGGCGGAGCAGGAGGAGGATCAGGGGGAGCTGAACAGCAAACAGTCCCCGGCCTGACATCGAAGACGCCCTCGGCTCCTCTGAGCTCCGGTCAGGGCGTGTTACACCTTCCGTCGGCAGCCGTGTGCGTCGGCGTTTTACCGGGACTCTGGGTTTATTCCGGCAGCAGCGACTCTGACAGCAGCTCGGACAGCGAAGGTAGCGTGGACGCAATTATGTCGCCGTACCCCCGGCACAACAGGGCCTACAGATAGACACACACAAGCGCCCACACTCAAACCGCAGTATGTTTGCAAGCCTTCAGAACGGCTTGCAACAGTCAGAAAAGGTAGCCTCACTCAAGATATGCACACCAACAGACTAAAGGTCATACATATATACATATACATACATGCAATAGAAGTTAATGTCATGTTAGTCGTACATTTGCAACACACACACCTAGCAAACCTCTTCAGTATTCCTGTTGTTTTCACAGCTGTGAGTTAAACTGTCGCTCTTTGTCACCAGACAAAGTTCAGCCCAGTAATATAATCCTTATAAAGCACTTCAAACTGATTTCAACTCTATTCTGAACTAAATCTGTGCATCTATTTGTGGTTTTTTGCTATTGTGGCACTCAAACATGACACCTCCACCCTTCCTTTCCCTCAATCGCATCTCACGCAGTTTAAGCCGAGCATCCAATCCCGCACTGCCTACCCCGACGACATCCTGCCCCCCCTACACTCCCCTCCCAACCCAAGCCACAGCGACTGCAAGCTGTGCTATTGGCTGAGGGAACAGTGATTGACAGCTGTGGAGCAAGGAAGAGACTGCTTTAGACTGGCACATGACTCACATCTTGTTAGCTATCAGCAGCAGAGGAGTCATAGCGGGACACGCTCGTCTCTCTGCGTTTGGGGTCCGACTGGTTTGAAAAAGTGATGTTTTTAATTTGTGTGATGTAAAGTGTTTTCTCATCTGTGGTCAAATCATTCTGGAAAGATGCTGGACTACTTGCTGCTGTCTCGGGCGCCGGAGCGATGCTTTGTTGGTCAAAGTCTGAGCAGAACGAAATAAAGAGCGTGCCCTTGTTCTCTGTGTTTACTGTGAGGTGTGTGTGAATGTGGCAGAATACAATAACATTCCTGTGTACAATAATAAATTGTATACAGGAATGACTTGTATGTTTGAGCACTTACAAGGTAAAAGTCTCCACTATTCAACCCTGTCATGTTACAATGATCCCACTGGATGATTATTTAATAGCTGGTTCATTCATTTTAAAAAAGGTCATGAGTACAAACCATAAATGGTGCAGCATGTATGTGGTAAAGCTACTTGTATAATCATCTAATCAGTTTAATGTGAAAACCTGAGATAGGGTGACCCCTAGTGGCAGTAAAGTTACTTACAAGACATTCAAATACAGTTTAGGCTAAACCACAGGCATAATTTACTGCCATTTTAGGACAAAGCAACAGAATGTTAAGGCCAGTTAATTCTTTTTCAGACAGCATGTGTTTAAACTACTTATAAACCTAAACCTCTGGATAAGGGAATGACCAGTTTGTAAATAGAAAGCGACCAAGTAACCAAATCTATTTCCGAGTGTGTAAGTGATTTATAGCAGCCCATTTGCATTGAACTGCAGTGCATTTAGTTTGTTATGTTGCTGCAACAAATTCAGAAGCCATCCCAGGCGATGATTGTCTTAATCTCACCTAAAAAGTGAGCTCTTGTCTCTCTCTAATGTCAGGTAAATGAGAAGCTTCAAGCTACAACTGTGGATGTAACCATTAAAAGTGCACAGTTAAAAATGTAATAAGAACAATCAGTTTTTTTTTCTCCCCACTGTGGTCAAGTGCTTGGCTAAAATAGAACTGAAATGAAGGTTTGGATTTGTTGGGTTTCTCTGGAGAAGAAGTACCATGAGATACCAGATGTTGTGACTTGGCAGTATATTAATATAACTGAACTGAACAAAATCAGGTCAGCCATGAATAAGAAAATCAATCAGTACTTTAATGTAAAGAACATATTAGCAAACACAGAAAACAGGTAATGTCCTTTTAAGAACTGGGAATTGTAAGGAAGAAAAACTACGATCTGAACAGTTAATGTGTCTCTCAGCTCTCTGACGGTGGAGGAGCTGCTTTGCGAACAGCCTTGGCCAGAGCTTGTTGGATGACTGGATACAGTTTATAGCAGCCCTCAATGCAGGTCCGAACTCCGGCCGTCAGAATCTCTTCAGTCATTTCTCCGTCTGACTGCAGCCCAGAGATCTGGTTGAGGCTGGGGAGGAAGGCGACGGTCAGGCCGCCCTGGTTCTCGCTGCTGGCTGAGCTGCAGTAGTTTTCCTCCATGTAAGAAGGGTCGACCACGCAAGAGGCTCCATCCTGGCGGACGGAACATCCCAGCACCAGGTCGTACATTTCGATCCCTGCGTCTGCAAGCGCGAGAGAGGCGCATGTGACGGCGTGGGCCAGGACCGAACCGCTGTTCTCCAGAACCATCACGTTGACCTCGATCTGACTGCGGGGGTACTTGTGGAGGCAAACAGCCGGCTGCAGACTCTCGTGAAGCATCATTGAGAAGTCCTTGTCCTGACTCCCCTGAATCCAGGAGCCTCTCTCAGGGCAGGAAAACGGAGCAAAGCGCATGTCGGTAGTCAATCTGGAAACACAGAGAAAGACAGCTGTGTTGTCTTCTTCAACTGTTTAAGCAGTAAATATCACAAACATGAGTCTACGCTAAAACACAGAGGCTTTAGGGTAACCATCAGCTCAACTCAGTTTACTGATTTTAAGGATTCAAAGGTACACAAATTAGCAGTGTTATACAATACATGGTTGTGAAAGGAAATGCATTTTAGTGGTGACTCAGAATGTTAATGCTACAGCTCATTTTTAACTACCACAGGGACATGCTTCCTGGTGAACATTCATCATGAAGAAACACTTGTTTTCCCTAATAACAGTGCTACATAGGGCTAAACAACTAATCAATTTCAAACTAAAAACACAGTTTGAATCAATGAATCTGACCCAGAGTTTATTTTTCATTATTAACTAACTCGATTACAGAATTAGACGCTGCTCCTGAGCTGTGAATGACCGACCCGTTTCAATTTTCAGACATTATTTACAGAAATGTTCTCTAATTTTCTGACTGACAATATTTAATTTTTTATTATTGTTACTTTATTTAATTGAACACAGCCACAACATTTGTAATAATTGATCTATCTTCTATATTATTGTTTAAAAAAAGGTAATAAATACATGTTTGGCATGTATTATTTTTATATTCTCTATTATCTTTATTATTTTAAAGGTCCATCACATGTTTTGAGTCCATTACAGAATAAATATGGAACTGAAGTTTTTAAAAAATGTATGTTGCAAATTATAAAATTTGTTTTATAACTGTCACAATTACACATTTCCCCTAAATCATTCAGCCCTAATAGTGTATATCAATGTATGGCTATAACAGCATGATACGTTCAAGCATTCTGCCTAATAATAGAAGCCTGCATAGACCTTTCATTGAATATTAAGTTGACAAAAACTAAATAGACTTGATCAAGTTGAGTTTTATGTATGGTAAAGGTCGGAAATTTTACCTTTACCATCATTTCTGTTGTGTTTAAGTTTACTGATGTATTGTAACTTAGTCTGCTTTTAACTGATGTTTAGGTTTATGGCTGGAGTTTCATTCTGTCTTCTCACATATTGGGACAACACTGGAAATACGTGTTCACAATGTAAAGTGAACCCATTATTCGAACAGTCAAGTAGTTGTCAGCTATTAAATCAATCGCCAACTATTTTGATCATTGATGAACAAGTTTAAGTAATTTTTAAGTCTAAATTCTCTGATTCCAGCTTCTTAAATGTGAGTATCTTCTGGTTTCTTCATAACTATATGAAAGTAAACACAATATATTTGGGTTGTTGACAAAACAGAACATTTGCCAACATTTTATAGACCAAACAACTAAATGATTAATCGAAAAAATAATTGACAGTTTGATCGATTTAAAGAAATAATCGTTAGTTGTAGCCCTCCCATGAATACTGTTGGTTATACAGGACCAAGTTGGCTGCTAATGAGTTCACATTCACTTACATTTGTGAGTTTACTCTATTGTAGATGAATAAATAAGTTAAAATTAATTCTCTACATACCTTCCACATTTCATATCCGTCTCATCTTTCCGCTCTGTTTCTCTGGGGCCGTAAACGCAGCACATCAGCTTGGTGTTTCCAGCCTCGATGTACGCGGAGCCTTTAGCTTGGCTCACCAGGCCGCAGCGCACAAACACCGGCCTGACGTCCACCTGGTCCCGCTGCCGACCGTCCGCTCTGGGGCCCTGCGACGGGAGAACCGCCGGAGGTTTGCTCAGAAACAGAGACGGGCTCTGGGACACTTCTGGACCGCGAACACGTTTAGTGTCGGTCGGCATGTTGCAGAGGAATGAAAAAGCGTGTGAACCGATCCTACACCAAATCTGTCCCCCCTTGAAACACAGCGAGGAAAGAAAGTGTTCCGCAAATGCTTGGCACCAACGGAAATGACATCAGAAACGCAAAATCTTAAATGTGTAGTAATATTTCATCATCATTGTTATTACAGTATAAAATCATAAATTATTACTAAATTATTACAAAACTGGTGATGCATCTTACAGTGACTCGATTAGAAACTTAACCACCAAACTAGAACAATTATATTAATAAACTATAATATAATTATTTAAAGAAACTACAAAACAAAGAAAAAACTAAACTAAAACAAATTTTTAGCCATGATTATTATGCAGCAGAAATGCTAAATAATTTCCTAGAAAAACGATTTAAACTTTTTAGAAATATTAGGAAATTATTCCCTAATATTTTATTTATTTATAATAGGATATTATCATATTAAAGAATTATTATAAACATTACATTATTTGAAGGAAAAAAGAAATTTAAATTTTTAAATATTTATACAAGTAGGAAAAACAAACACCCAGGAAAAAACAAACAAACAGCCTTTCTTTTTCTAATTTCTACTGAATTTAATGATTCACACTGACAACAAATGACCAGGGGGTAAAGATATTAATGTAAAAAGGCAAAATACATATAGTAAAGAGAGCAAAGCGTTCAGCATAGCCAAATAATGAGAAAATAGATAAATAATTATGCATTTCTGTTGTAAATAAATGCTGGACTTAATATCTTTTACATTTTTTTCAAAACTTAACTGATTTAAAATATGTATTTAACTCGATTTTAAACACAAGCAGAAGGAAAATTGACTTACTGAAAATGTATTTATATCCATAAACCAGCTTTTGTAATGAAACTGAGCAAAATTGTGCATTGACACCTTATTCTTTTCCATTGCATCAGCCAGGGCAGGGAAAACTGTAGCACTGATGTGGCGGGCTCGGCTGTGATTGACAGCAAGCTCGCCCAATGAAAATTGAGATTTGTTAACGGATGCTGCCACCGGACCAATGGGAAGCTGCCGTGGGCGTGTTCACCGACGCTGTGCTCTCCTTCTGGTCGAGCAGCGTGGGCTAAAGCAGTGTGTCTGGGAGCAGTAACTGATTCATTCTGCGGGAACAGCGACTTCTGTGAGTATTTTGATGCTTCAGGGCCCTTTTTAAATAAATAACGATAACTGTACGTCTTACTGAGCAGGGTGTCTGTCAGAGTTTTTTGCTAATGTCTCTCTTTTAAGCCGAACACAGAGAGGTAACATATTAGCTGACTTGCTAACATATTAGCTTGCTAACGTCAGTTTAAGCTAGTGCCTCTTCCCGGCGGAGCAGTTTACAATCAGCTGGCAGACTAACAATGCCCGATACAGGTATTTAGAGGTAGTTACAAAGGTAGGATGTTGCCCGACGCGACTGTCATCGGTTTCCAGCATTAATTTCAGTGCGGTTGTTTACAGCAGAGGTGCAAAGGTGGCTTGGGAGAACCCATTTTCATGAGAAAAGGAAATTAACCATTTGGGATTTCACCTTAGAGCTGCCAGTATGAGCCCTTTCAGTCTGTATTTGTGGGCACAAACAGACAGCCCCAGTGGTGGAAACACCAAATCAAAGTGTTAGGATGTGTCATGCAACACTGAATGACTTGGGATTTAATTCTGCGGATATGAAGGTGGTTTCAGTGTTTACAATCCACCTGACTGCAAACAGGGAAAACTAACAATTGTGTTGGTCCCTATTTGCATCCGAAAACACATTTTCCCCTCTTGTTACTAGGGCTGATTGTCTTTATTGTTGATTAATCTGTCACATGTTTTCTTGATTATGTGTTGTTTTGTAAAATACAGTGAAAAATGTTTCACACAGCTTAAGATGACACCCTCAGCCCAAATATATTGAGTTTATTGCCATAGATAAGTAAAGAAACCAGAAAATATTTAAATATAAGAAGCTGGAGTCAGAGAATTTTGGTTGTTTCTCTTAAACATGCCTCAAACAGATTCATCAGTTGGCAAAATAGGTGGTTTATTGTTTTCTTGGTTAGTTGTTTGGACTTTTAAATGTCAGAAAATTGTGAAAAACTGTTTCCCACAGCTCAAGATAATGCTCTCAACGCAAGTTTTAGTTTGTTGTCATAGAGGAGTACATGAACCAAAAATATTCCAACTTACAAAGCTGGAGTCAGAGATTTTTGGCTGTTTCTCTTAGTAATGACATAAACCGATTAATGACGGTTTATTATTTTCACGATTACTCGATTAGTTGTTTGATCTAAAAAAATTGTCAGAAAATGATGAAACATGTTAATCAGCGTTTCCTACAGCTCAACCCAAATATTTTCAGTTTATTGTCATCGAGGAGTAAAGAAACGAGATGAAGAAGCTGTAAGTCAGAGAATTTAGGCTGTTCCCTTTAAAAATTAAACTTAAACTGATTTATTATTTAACAAAATAGATGGTGTTTGGTTCAATAGGTGACAAGTATTCTCTTATCTTAGCTCTACTTGTTACTGTAATATTCTATTGCCACTTATTGGTTCCTCTTTTCTGTGTCACTTATGTCACTTATGTCCTTTGTGAACCTTCGTCTGCTTTTATTTAACAACACGCCGGGCTGAAATTTCCATCCCATCACCCCAATGTCTCTACTTTCTCTGGTTGTCAGCAGAGTGGTTTGGTAGTCAGGATGGGGACGGTGGCTGTTTACCGTCCGCTTGTTAGCCCCAGAGAGCTCAAAGCACCAGCTGTGTGGTTTCCTTTGCCAGCTAGTTTACAACTGAGTCCACTGATGGGAATTCATCTCTGCTGCCTTTTAATTATAGACAGTATACTGTTTTTTTCTCTTCTTGAAACTGTATGAATGGTGCGCGGTTACAGCGAGGTTCCAATGTTTTAAATTGAATCCACTGAATTTAGATCCTTTGTTGTTGTTTTAAAGGCTTAAACTCTGCTTCATGCGATTTCTTCAAGTAAGCAAAGTTTAAATAATTAGTTTTATTTTTGCGGTCTGTATCACGAGCAGGATCTCAGTGAGTGTTACAATCCCCATTACCTGAAGGTTCTCATCCAGCTTCAGTTTTCTAAGCAGACAAGGTAAAAAACAAACATGTGCAATTTAAAGACAAAATCGTTTAGTGTTGGATTTTTGGAAGAAGTTATTTGAGCGAAGAGCAATAAAGTGGAATTTATTGCCGGTAATTGAGTCACTGTGACTTAACAACAAACCGTGATAGTGTCGCTGGGTGTGGTTTGTCTTTGTCGTCACCGCAAAACCGTAAATGACTAAATGAAGAGAGGCCTGCAGCTAAGGATGGTCTCTGCCGTCTTTTGGAATGGATCATGATCAAGAATAATTAGTTACGTTTTTGGCGTGTAAAAATGTACATCGTGTTTTTCTGAAGGAAAACTCAAAGGCCACAAATCTTCACGTTTGGGAAGGTGAAACCAGCTCTTTGTTGCACAGTTAAAATAATCAATCAATTGATTCTCACAGCTGTCAGTTCAGCTTCTGTTGCTGTCAGTAGCAGCATGTTTTAAACACATGCGACCAAACTACATCCTTTGTGAGGAGAGATGGACCTACTGAATCCATCCAAGCCTGATGGCGGATATCTGAATACATTCAAATGGATTTAAAATAATGACAACAACCCAGAGAAATGAAAATGAATTTGACAATATGCTGGCAGACAGACATTTCCAGAACTGCTCGATTCACATCTATTTTCAGATCGATTGCAGTGCATGAAAAGCAACGTCTGTCTCGCTAGAGTCCAGAGCTGCTGTTGGTTCATGTGAAGAGCTAGAGGGAAATGATAGAGTAGAAGTTAAAGCTGCATGTCAAGACACACAACTTACACAGTGACCTAGTTATAGACTCGGGGAATGAAAATTAGACTTACTTTACTGACAGGATGTTCTCTGTATGACACAAGTATTGAAACAGAAATACAAAGCGTTCTGACTTCTTAGTTTAATCTCACTTTAACTTGTTTGAAATTTGGACTGGTTATGGATAAAACAGGACATTTGAAGATGTCCCCCTGGGTTTTCGGATGCAGTGGACCTGTTTTATAGACTAAAAAGACTTAATAAATCATTTAAACAATGTTTAATTACAGCCTCAAGTATAATGTGATATAATAAATTGGTGACTCTTTACTTTAACGACCCTAATTACCATTTATAACACTATAATTTGTTTTGTGGATACCGAAATGTGGTTGTTTGTGTATAAATACATAAGATAAGATAAGCCTTTATTAATCCCACAGTGGGGAAATTTGCAATGTTACAGCAGCAAGTAATAAATAGAAATAACATTCTTGCACATGCCAGTGGTATTGCATAGATTCTTTCATAAATGGAAGTATTAATGAATTATAATGTAGTGAAACACAGCTTTATTGCTGACAAATACTCTTCCTTCATGAAATCCCCTTCCAGCAACTGCATTATGGTGTATTACAAACTTTTATTAATTTTCTGCTCCTTAGAAATAATCAATATGAGGTTCAAAATAATGTAAAGCAGTCCTGCTCCTTTATTGGCGACATTACTCACATTGACCCCATGCAGCTTTTCAGCAATTCATCTCAGGCTATGTGTGGTAATGTCATCTCAGAATAAACCTGGATGAAAGTCTTTCCTGCTACTATTTTGATGAAGTAATACTAAGCTTGGTTAACTGGTGTCATTGCTCTGAGGTGCTTCATAGCCAGAAAACAAACCCTCTGAGCAAACTAGCAAACTGTTTTCCAGTTTTGTAGCATCTCTGTTTTCTAATGTGAATCCAGGAGACTGATCACAGACATTTAGATGACACGAATCCCTGCTTTACTGGTAGTCCTCGCCAGCATCACACTGTTAGAGATCAGCTGGGTTTCTCCCCATATGATCAGAACAACAGCAACAGCTGCTGTTTAGCACGACGGGTTGGACGAGGCGACCGAGTCTTTAACCTCTCTACTCTGTACTCTGCAGACACCCTGTAACTGCCAAGTTAGCGCTGGCTCAGTTCAATATGGAGGCTGGAATAGACCACAAATTGGGCAGAAGAGCAGTGAAAGCCTGCCTGTGAGATTTTACTGCCTGCAGCTTTTTTTTTTTTGCCTTTTCTGGTTGTAAATGAGAGGGAGGATAAATGCTTTGACTGACTTTTAGAGCTGTACAAGAAATTCAAATACTAAAACGGCCCCATTGCTGCTTCAATGTTTGAAGCACGGTGGATTTTTTTAGACCTTTTTCTGACTTAACTGGAAATTTGTTGTTAATCAGACCAAGTTAGCTGCTTCCTCTGCTGCTCTGTAAATGGGAGATGAAAAATTCTAGCATCACTGTGATCCAGAACAGTTTAATTAGGTTTAACGGTGCTGTATTTATTTTCTTTTGTGTGTTTTTGTTCGCAGAGCTGATTCAGAATGGACTCCTCCTTGAGTGCAGCTCAAATCCGTGAGAAGTTCATCGACTTCTTTCGACGCTATGAGCACCAGTACGTCCACTCGTCATCCACCATCCCTCTGGACGACCCCACGCTGCTTTTTGCCAACGCTGGCATGAACCAGGTACAAGCTCAACTTTCCCTTCAGCCTGGCTCTCATATACTACATGTGCCCACACATTTCCAAGATGTCAGTGCTGAAAATCTAAGATTCTCAGGAAACTTTCAGTAGAACACAACTCTCTGATAAGATTTTTTTTCTACCTCTTCCTCTTAGTTCAAGCCCATCTTCCTCAACACCATCGATCCGTCCCACCCTATGGCTCGGCTGCGTCGTGCCGCCAACACGCAAAAGTGCATCCGTGCAGGAGGCAAACACAACGACCTGGACGACGTGGGTAAAGATGTCTACCACCACACCTTCTTCGAGATGCTGGGGTCCTGGTCCTTTGGCGACTACTTTAAGGTACTATAGTGCCATCTTTTTCAGTTTTGTCACTTTGTTTGTCACCTTATTTACTTTGAAAAATCAGTTCCTTTCCGTTGAGCAAACTGTAATACTATACTATATGGAGACACCGTTTGTCCTCAGATCTTGTTTGGCTTTTGTCTCCTGCCATTTCTTATTACTTACTGGCCACCTTATCCTTGAGTATACCTGCAATAAGCCAATAATGACTACATGAGCAAACCTCGCTGACTTTTCCACCTGTATTATCGTCTGTAGTGCCTTTTATCATCTCACCGTCTTTTCTGTACTGTCCAACATGGCTGAGTCACTAAAATACAAATGAGTTTCATTGCTAAGTAGGTTCTCACATTGAAGGAATTTCACACAGTGATTTGGTGCATTATAGTAAATGCTGACAGAGTTTTTATAGAAGGATAGCTACACTTAAAAAAGCAGGTGTGGCATGTCACTAGGCAGTAAGTATTAGAAGTGAAATAAACAGCAAGTGTAGCAACTCCAAGAAATTTTAGGTGATGAAAAGTTACAGACATATTTACAGTGTGCAGGAATGTGTAAGTTATTTGCCTGAGATTGTTTAAAATTATACAGTATATGGTGTAAACAACTTGACATGTGCAAAGAAGAATAACAGTCCTATTTAACAAGCTGTGTCACCAAAGCGAGGGATTACCATGCAAGAAAAAAATGGGCTTGAGGGTTTCTCTGGCTCAGAATGGGCCTTTGGGTGCTGACACATGACAAAAGGCATGATTGATCTGTATACAGTAAATGCAGTAGGACTGTCGAGCCTTATTGACAATAATCTGTGCATTTTTCTGTTATTTTTGGCCATGTCATAAAATTTCAGTTGGTGTTCTTAATCTCATAGCTCCCAAAAAGGCTAAAACCTCTATGGGGATACCAATAATTCCTATGTACAGAACAAACCTCACACTTTATGAAGTGATTTAAAACCCCAAACAATAGCAGCTACAGTATTGATTCTCATGTGAACTTCTTATGCCTTTGTCTTGTTCTCATCTCCAGTGTTGCCTCTTTCTTTTCTCTGCAGCAACTGGCCTGTCAGATGGCCCTGGAGCTGCTGACTAAGGAGTTTGGCATTCCCCTAGAACGTCTGTATGTCACCTACTTCGGAGGTAGCGAAGATGCAGGCCTGGAGCCCGACCTGGAGTGCAAACAGATCTGGATCGACTTGGGGTGAGTCTGGCTTGGAACGAGATGCATTTACGAAAGCATTTGCCTTGGGATGTCCTAAATAGTCACCACCAACTGTGAATTAGTTTTTGTCTTGTGTTATCTTCCTGGAGTACCTGATACCTCCTCTACAAATCATTTACTACACTTTACAGAATTGCATTGTGTTTTGGCGTGAATGCTGCAGAGCGTCTGGAGTCTAAAGTAATTTCATGCAGTTATGTAAATGTTTTCCCACTAGAGACAGCCTATGTGATGTCTGCTGTTCTGTGATCAGACATAATTAAGTTTACTTGTTTTACTTTTTACTTCAAGCTTCTGCTTACATAAAAACACGGTTTTTAGTGTTCCAATTCAGTCTGCAAAATATAAACACGCAGAGATGTTTTCACATAGTTTTTTTCTAATTTTCCGATTCAATATGCTTCCTTTATTTTGAAATTGCATTTTAATAACCGTGTTTTTGGATGAGAGTGTGAAATGTCACTGGATAAACATTCAGATGAAGGTAAATAAATTATTGAAGTGCTGAAAAGGCTTTTTTTTTTTGCTCACTTTTTCACACATATGTCCTAGTTTTCACACATTTTTATTTTTACTTGCTAATAGAGTTGAGTTCTTTGTGTTTGGCTTCAGGGTGGAGGAGGCTCGCATCCTGCCTGGCAGTATGAAGGACAACTTCTGGGAGATGGGCGACACCGGTCCTTGTGGTCCCTGCAGTGAGATCCACTACGATCGCATCGGAGGCCGAGACGCCGCTCACCTGGTGAACATGGACGATCCCAACGTGCTGGAGATCTGGAACCTGGTGTTCATCCAGTTCAACAGGTAACAGACTCTCACAGAGATCACAATATGTAAAAAGATCCCAGATCAACAAACAATGCACACATGCTGGCCTCCGTGAACTAAATGATGCTTTTGCAGAAGAAATACATGTGCATAAATGCCTGATTCATTTTTCCATCCACATTGTTTACTGGAAAATGTGATGCAACTGTTCGCTCATCATCACTGGGATTATTTACAGTTGTTCTGAAAGAGAATGCAGTTTGTTGTGATCCCTTGTGGGATAAATGTTGAGTCTTTCTGGCTCATCGCATTTGTTTACATCTGCTCTCATGGTGTTTGGGTTGCCTCAGGATTAGTTCCATCCATCCTATGTGACACCAGTAATCCGGAGTGTTGCTTTGTCCTCGTCTTCAGCAGATCTTAGGTTGCTTTCACGCCTGTCACTCAATTCATTTGGCTTGGATTACTGGCAAAATTTATACATTTTTGCTTTTTTGTTCAAGTCTAATATAATTAAAATGAACATTCATCTGACAGCTTTGGTCATTCTGCATCATCAGTGCTACGCCGGCCCATGTGGTTAATTCAGAAGTCGTGCTGTAATTTACTCCCTGTTACGTGTTTACTTCTGTTCACTGGTGTCACAAAGGGCCCACAAAGAAACTGAGAAACTCCTTAAGAGTGTCATTAGATTGTAAAAGCATCTCTTTACTGGAGAAGCTCCTAAAACACGAGGGGGAAGAACAAACTCACCACATCTTGGCTTTAACTTCTTTGCACTGTCTGATTGATCAGGAAAAGTCTCCATATTCTCGGGCTGTAATCAACTGAGGAAAATCACGGTCAACAAAGAACACACCTACCCTTAAACCAGTCAACTGGTTGTGAGGGAAAAAGATTAACTAAATCTGCCAAGTGAATTTTGAATAAACATATAAAACTAGTATTTGCAGACAGGTTAGCTGCTGTTTTTACATGATCTGCTATTTTGATGGTTGTTGATATGCAAAGTTCTATTTGCAAAGTGTACACTCGACTTTTTGGGCATTTGTTTTAGCAAAATGCAGCCAGACTATTGTTTTCTTTGATGCAGTGTCAATTAGTTTGGAGTAAACATTAAATAAGTTGAACGTATCAGTCTCGATTAAGTTGTGCGAGTTCAAAGTTGTGAAAATGTGTGTGTGTCCACAGGCAGTGTGTTCCTCCTCTGCCAAAAATGATGGATTACTCCTGAAAGAATATCGATGTAGCGCTTTTCACAGGCCATTGAGAGCATATTGATCTGACCAGTAGACCTGGAGACTATAGCTTTGCTCTATTCACATTTGGATATGGTGGGCATGCATGTTTACCGGTTTAGCATATATGTATATATATATATAGGCTCCCCTTTTCAGATGGTCTTGGTCTAGCTGTTTGTTCAGCACAAGAGTGAGATATTACAGCTTCCACACTGGTCCAAACACTCCTCTAAAACAGCTTGGGTGTTAAAATGCCTTGACGGCAACTTTTAAACTGGATTCTTTGATTTTACGGCAGCTGTGGTTGTCTGACGCAACAACCCTCATGTTCGTTAGTTTTCATGCAGGTGGTTGTTCTAAACTTTTAGCTCATCATCACAATGTGCAATAAGTTCATTCACAACAACACAACTCTGGATGCAGCCGTGCGTTTAACTTGCTTGCGGTTTCAGTTGAGGCTCGTAACCAGTTCAGTGAGTTGCATAATGAACACTGAAATGATCATAATCTTTGTGGCAGCAACACACCTAAAATAGAGGTTAGTTAGTGTTGGGCGTAGTGGAATATGGACACACCTTTATCTGTTTTTTTTATGGATCAGACTGTGCAGCTACTGAATCAGATGTTCACAGCCTCTCACCACACCTCCTCATATGTCTTGCTTTTGTTTGTACACCCCAGAGAAATTTGCTGTTGTTTGCAAGTAATCTGATCATATAAATGTCTCTCTCGACAGTTGATTTGTTTCATTTTATTTGTTCTCCTTGTACAAATTGAAAAGTACAACTACTAAATAAGTAAATTTACACAGTGGAACTGTAGGTTTAGTAAAACTCAAAGACCTGCATATGGAAATAAAAACCTGTGTGCTCTACCCCAGCAAGACTGCAGAAGTACAAATGCTCATGTAATGATCAATAAATCAGTATTATTAAGTCTTATTTCCTTCTTCACCCTGTTTAGAGAGTCAGAAACTGAGCTGAAGCCGCTGCCCAAGAAGAGCATCGACACTGGGATGGGTCTGGAGCGCCTGGTGTCTGTACTGCAGAACAAGATGTCCAACTATGACACTGACCTCTTCGTCCCATACTTTGAAGCCATTCAGAAGGTGCTGAAAGGTCCTACACTTGTGTAGCTGAATGGAAATGCAAACAAGATAGGAGCTGCTCACGTGTTAGCTAAGACAAACTTGAGCAGGTTCACTGTTAATGCAGAAAGTCACATGTCCGATAAGGTCACACGTATTTTCTAAAGAAGGGCGCAAGAAAAAACCCCAGCAAGGCACATTGTAGCTGTTAGACGTTTAAATGCTTTATTGTAATAATACATATTCATACCATTCTTAAATGTGGCTGCGGTTTGTCCCTGATCCCGTAAGAAATGCTGTAAACTAATACAGTGATTTTAATTTTTTATTGTGTGCCATTCATCAAGCCTTCCCTCAACTGGTTGGTGTCTGTGCTTTTTAAACCAGTAAGAATTCAACCCAGGTGCTATGTAACACTTAACTGACCAATAATTGTCCAGCTCTGCTCTGTCAATCAGACGGTTTTCTTCCTGAAGAGGGGCGGGAACACCAGCAGCTCACTAGTTTTCAGACCAGAACAGCCTGCTAAGAACAGCCCTAAAACCAGGAGTTACACAGTCATGGTGAAATTAATCATCTTTTAGTATACTGAGCTGAAAAACTGAGAGACGCATTGTGCAGACATGTGACATTTTGATGTTTTTTGCTGAAAAGAGGAACAATAGAAGAGGAAATGAATCCAAATGTATGATATTATAAGCAAAAAAAACTCAAAACAAGCACCAAAAATACGAAGCTGCTCTTCAGTATGTGTATTGTCCTGAATAACAATAAACTACCAGCTATGACAGGCTGACTGCACAGTATTGTATAACACTATAACACCATTTACTGGAATTGAGATTGCAAGAAGATTACTTAGCAAGTAGGCAGAGAAGTCAGATTTAGTCAGTAATAGATACCAGTTGGAAATTTCCAGTTTTTGCCAGAACAATAAATGCAAATGTGGTCTAAACTAATGGTAAAAAATAGCAAAAATCAGATATTATGATGTTAGCGTACGTCGTAATAAAAATGGTTGGGAACCCCTGATCGAATATGCTTTCTAAACATGGCCTGTGTTTGTTTCAGGGCACCGGGGCTCGGCCTTACACCGGCAAAGTGGGTGCTGAGGATGCTGATGGTATCGACATGGCCTACCGCGTGCTCGCTGACCACGCCCGCACCATCACCATCGCCCTGTCGGACGGCGGTCGCCCTGACAACACAGGAAGAGGGTGAGTTGTGGGCATTTCAGCTGCAAGAAGCACAGAGAGTGGAGTACATCATGCGGTAATTTGTGTGCAGTGTAGTCTTGTGTGCTTCGTTCTGACTTTGAGAATCAGAAATAATATACACGACTGACAAACTAATGTGCTAGACCTTGAGGCACGCTGTATTGCCAGTAATGTACCTGGGTAATTGCCTGTAACAAGGTGATTCAGCACAGACAAACACAACACATCTTAATGCTGCTAAACGACTCAAGGCTATGGCTATGAATGCAGGGTTTTATCGTGTCTAATATGCTATTTTCTTGTTTTTTTTCCCACCATGTTTAGCTACGTGTTGAGGAGGATCCTGCGTCGTGCAGTTCGTTACTCCCACGAGAAGCTGGGAGCTCAGAGGGGCTTCTTCGCCTCTCTGGTCGATGTGGTGGTCGACTCCCTGGTGAGATTCTTTCTTCATCTGCCTTATTTTTTATTCCAGTGTGTCCACGGGCCACATAATCTGTTACTGAAGACTTTAATGTTAGCTAATTAGTTACCTAATTGTCTTCAGTCTTGACAGTCAGATTTTTAATTGTTGATCTACTACGTCTTATTGTACTGTGTGTTTAGCCAGTTCTGCACAGGCTGCCACTTGAATTCACAATTATTTGTGGCAGTAACAGGATTTAGGGCATAAACAAATCCTTTACCAGTAGTGCTCAGCTTAAGAAAAGAAGCAAACTCATAATACTTGTGCTACATCCGTTTTTAGTGCAGAGCCACAAGAACAAAGGAGAAGACTTTTTAAAGTGACCTTCAGCCTGTAGGCGTGTCCCACTAGTTTAGGTTTAATTGGAGGAAAAGTTTTCACGAGTCTGGCTGAAACTGCTGAGGAAAATATTAGCAATAAATGACAGATGACAGCTAGTGTTTCACATGTAATGAATCCAAGCAAGCAATCAGCAAATTCTAGAGAAAGCAACAGTGTAGAGCCATTTAAGGCAAGGAGGGATTCATTTCATGGATTAAACTTCTAAATGTGTGACTTTGACAACAGTATTTAGTGTTTTTATTCTCTGACCTTGTATGTGAGATGCACTTGGGTTGTTTGTAAGTTTGTGTATAATCTGAGCGTGGACTCCTGCTTTTGTTGGACAAATGTGTGCATGACACAAGTATTTTAGGTAGTGGATAGTCTTGTACCTCAATCTAGGAAACATACGTTATCTTAAATGATTTTTAAAATTGTATGTTTAACTCAGGATTTAAAAGTACAGTGTGCAGTGCTGTATCTTGGTTTTCACATAGTGTCTCTTATGTCTTGATTTCTCTGTGTTCAGTCTTAGACCATTATGGCCTTAACAGTCCTGTCTGCATTTATGCACTAATGCTGGGTAATAATATTGCATTGCATATGGCTTTATTATTTTGCAAAGGTCAAATTAAGATTTTTGGAGTTAAGGCTTCCAAAGCTTGTCAGGTTATGTTCTAAGTTTTTGAGGTTTTAGGTGATGTAATATCTAGCAATAGATCACAGTTTACTGCATGGCTTTGATTATGACATTTTGATAATTTTCTGCTTTTCGACATTTGATACTTGGAGATATCAGCATTGCAGAAACATTCATATTTTTAAAAGGCAGCACCGAGCTCTGAAGGGCATTTGTTCTACAACAGTAAAAAGGGTTTGGATTTTCTTTGTAGATGTCTTAAAAAGACCTTAACAGGGGTTATGTGCAAACACAATTAAAAAGTTAAAATTCTCTTCTGCCAGCTGCATATTAGCCTTCTGTCAGTTTTCCACCCAATAAAAACCGCTCCAGTCATGTTTTGCTTTAATTGGTGACCTCTGTCTTTCTTTCTTTTGCCCATCACTTCTCTGTTTTTCCTCTGTTGTGTCTTTCATCCTCTGTTTCCATTCTTCTTTCGTCTCATCTTCGATCGTCTCGTTTCGCTTTCCCTCTCCAGGGCGAAGCTTTCCCGGAGTTGAAGAAAGACCCAGAAATGGTGAAGGACATTATTAATGAGGAGGAGGCGCAGTTCCTCAAAACCCTCAGCAGGGGACGCCGCATCCTCGACAGGAAGATAATGAGTCTGGGAGACAGCAAGACCATCCCAGGTGAGACACTCTTCACTGGAAGCGTTGCCACTCGTGTGTCTTCACTTTATGTCTGTTGATTTCAGTGGGGAGAGCTTATTTTAAAGTCATTAAATGTTTAGTGACACTGATATCACTTTCCCTTTGTTTTGACAAGTTCAGTGCACCGTTTTTGTTTCTGTTCTCCCTGAATCGTCCTTTCATCCCTTCCCTACCTTTCATCTCTCTTCACCGCTCACGTCACTTTCTTTTCTGGCTCTTTCCTCTGTCACTCCTGTCGCCCTTCAATTGTTTTGTTTTTTTCCCCCTTTTTAATCCCATCAGAATTTGTGCATTATGGATCGGTCTTTTCCTCCGTTCATCCATCTGTCTGACTGTCACGCATGATGCTCCAGATCTTTCTTGTTCGCAATTTAAAAATACTCTGATTGGCTAAAGGAAATGAGATATAATTAGCAATCTCAATGAACGATCTTTCAAGTAGTCAATTTAAATGACATAAAAACTGATGCTTCTCTTTTAAACTTCCCTCCTGGGATGTTTGCGTGCATTGTATTGGATTTCTTTGACAGATTGCCGTCTACCTCTGGCTTTTCAATTTATTTCTTCTTCGTCCTAAAAGGGTGACAGCATCATTTGTGCACTTAACCAAAATGAGGTGCTACAAATGCCAGAATGGAAAATGTAGCAGTGTCCTTGCGAGGTGCATTTGCATTGATGGCAATACAGCAGGAGCACAAACTTTCTCGCGTCAACTCGTCAGAATGATGACTGCACCGTTTTGTTTCGCTGACATGTTTACTGTCTGACTCAAGGACACAAGTGTTCCAGCCATGTGGCTCCAGACAGACGCCTCTCCTGCATATCAAACAGCTGATTTCTTTCTGACTGTGCGTCCAGGCGACACCGCATGGCTGTTATACGACACGTACGGCTTCCCTCTGGACCTGACCTCCCTCATCGCGGAGGAGAAAGGCATGGACGTGGACATGGCCGCCTTCGAGGAGGAGAAGAAGGCCGCACAGGTGAGGAGACGGGAGGGAGACTTTACTGTACACTATTTCGTGTCCTCTCCCCTGGGTGTACTATTTCACCTTGTGTCAGCGTTCTCGGGTATTGCACTGTAAGTCAGAATCAGGAGCCATGCACCTGCTGTTTAAATACACCCACATTTACTTTACAGCCCTGTGCTTAATCCCTGGCTGTTTGATTCAGTGAAAAGATTGATTTCTTTTCTATAACACTGCAGCCTTGGATTACTGTCCAACACATCACAGTGAGCGAATGTCAATGCTGCAGTTCTGCTTCCTGCCAGATGAGGGAGTTTGACACACTACACATAAATAGTTTCTCCTTATCCTGTCATATAGGCTGAGTTACCAGTTTATTAGTTTCACCTGTGCAATCTAAGACAAATTAACAGGAGCTGTGGAGTAAATCTTAATTTTGTGAAGCTCGCTGTTTCTCTTTTTGTTATCCAGAGAGTCTTTGATTCAGCTCCAAGGTCAGTTCTAAGAATTCCCTTAAAAGATGCCTATCATCTAAGAAACATAACGCTTGTAAGCTTTCTGACGAGATGCTGAATTACATTAGATTGCATAAATTGATGTGCATCCAATTAAAAAATAGTAACTCCACATTGAAAAATGAGAGGGACCATGTTTCTGTGAAAGCGTCTACACTTTTTCTTACATTGTGTTTGTAGGCTGGAGTGTTGTTGCCTTTTCTACTTTCAGAAACGAAGCCAGCTATTAAAGATGTTTGTTACCTGCATGAATTTGCAGTTAGTCATTATTTACCCAATGAAAAATGCCCCCTTTTATTGAATGATGACGCTTTCAGACGAGGCTTAAAAAAAATGTAAACCATACCGTGATTTAAATTAGATTTGAACTTGGCTATCGCTTCTCTCTTAGTGGTCTCGCTGTGCAGCAACACAACGCTCTAGCAATTCTACGACACTCCCTGGAAGTTCCAGTTGATAAACATGTCAAGCACCTAAGCTGTGTCAAATGATGAACCTTTATCTTAAACACCATCTTGGGGAAGAGGAAGATGTTTCGGAGAACCAAATCTGGCAAGTAGAGGGCACCGATTGTTGTTTTTTTTGTGACCAAAAGAAAAACCTGTATGTAATTACCGTGCCATCACACCAGAGTTTGGGTTATTTGTCCCGAATATTCTTCCTCAAGACGATACAGTAGAGCTCCAACGCTGGAGGCTGAATTCCTCCTAACCGGAAGTGCCATGTCCAGTTTTGGAAATTTAAAAACTGCTGTTTCTTCTCTTGGTGGTAGCTGCAGACTCCCCTCCTCATCACCAATAATAATCCTTGGGATGAAGGTTGAATCATCCGAGCTGCTGACTGAAGCAGAATTTGTTGTTTTCTCCTCTGCTGTAGTTCACAGTTCATGGTGAAATCGCAAATGCACATTTACTACTGGTTAGAAGCACGTGTAGAGCACAGGGCCTCCTGCTGATAGCCTGATGTCACACAGTCTAGTGACAGTTACTGCTCTCACATGTTGCATGAATGTCAGAACTTTCATGTGTTGGTTCCCTTTAAACGTCTTCAAGTTGTAAATTATGTGATCAGGTTTGGAGTTTACTAAATGCGCAGTTTTGATTATGTTTGTGCGTTTAGTTGAAGTCGCAGGGTAAGGGCGCAGGAGACGAAGACCACATCATGCTGGACATCTACGCCATCGAAGAGCTGAGAAACAAGCAGATCCCAGCCACAGACGACTCTCCCAAATACAAATACACCTCAGATGAAAACGGCAACTACGGTTTGTGAGATCCGTTTTCACACGTTGGTTCAGTTGGACGGCTGTCATTCAGACTGACCTTTATCCTGGTTTCATGTCTAGAGTTCCAGCCGGCCTCTGCTACAGTGCTGGCTCTGCGTCGTGATCGCGCCTTCTGCGACGAAGTGACCACGGGCCAGGAGTGCGGCGTTCTGCTGGACCAGACGTCCTTCTACGCAGAGCAGGGCGGACAGACGTTCGACGAGGGCTACTTGCTTCGAGAGGACGACAGCACAGGGGATGTAAGCGCAACTGTAACGAAAAAAGAAAGCAAATGCAGTGGTTTATAATGAGCTCTGTGCTGAGTGTTTGCAGAAAGAGGTCTGAGGTTTTCAAAAGCCCTCATTAGGGTGATTTTCAGAGCTGGTGTGTTGCTTTTTTTTTCCCACCACAAACTTACACAGTGGTCGCAGTGCGGGCAAAACCAGATTCACCTTTTGTTGACTTTTAATTGGGGAGATAAAACAATTACTCTTATCTTATCTTCAAAGCTGCCACATTTGTTTAAATAGAACTGGTGGGTGTGATAGCCGGTTGAAATCGTGGCTGCGGGCAAATAGACCGTCTGCTCGCCGACAAAGGCTGCCAAATGAAATATCACAATTCTGACGGAACAATGGATGAAAGATAATAAATTGTTCTCAGTCTGTTCCATGCCTGAGAACAGGAATGGCACGAAAACAGTCATATCTACAATTTGCAGAAGAGTATCTGTGTAAAAAGTGAAAAAATAAAATCCATTCAAAACGCTAGCACTTCATTTCGTTTGTATGTGTTTGTAGGTTTTTCTAATAAATGTTATATTTGCCGACGATGTGATGGTGTGCTAAAGGAACCTTGGCTTGTTAAGTCTTTGTGTTCTCCACTATATTTAATCTCTGAAAGCTATAGTAAAAATACCCACACAAATCATCAGCCAGGATTTTTTTTTAGATTCCTTTCCCTGCCAGACAAAGACATCTCCATAACCTCACTGTCTCTGTGGTATTCGTTCTCTCTTTGCAGCGGATGGAGTTCACTGTAAAGAACACGCAGGTTCGAGGAGGTTACGTTCTCCACGTGGGCACCGTCTACGGCACATTGAAAGTTGGAGACCATGTGACTCTACAAGTAGACGAGGTGAGGATATGCTCATACATGATTCTGTTTATCATCAGTGGAAGAAAAAAAAACCTTTGAGACTTTCCCAGGATCCGTTTCCTCTGGATGAAGCTCTGATTTATCCAGCAAAAATGTCCGTCTTTTCGCTCTTTCCAGGCTCGTCGTAGGCCCATCATGAGCAACCACACCGCCACGCACATCTTAAACTTCGCCCTGAGGGGAGTTCTGGGGGAGGCCGACCAGAGGGGTTCCCTGGTCGCCCCCGATCGATTGCGCTTTGACTTCACTGCTAAAGGCGCCCTGAGCACCGGTGAGGTCCGGCGGACTGAGGAGATCGCTTGTGCCTTGATAAGAGATGCTAAGGTCAGTGGTGGAATACAAATGGCATACTAGAATTTCATTAAGAGGAGAAAATCTTGCCCTTAGACACCTTTTTACTCTTAATAACACTGATGTTTGTGACAATTCTCACTCAGTTGTATCTGAAAAGCTAAATCTGTTTCCTGCTAAGGAGAAGTAATGAAGGATTCCATGCTGATTAACATTTAACACTATCTTGATTTGTAATAATGGGTGATTTTTACTTAAACTTGATGATAATAATTCTGAATACGGTCTCCATCTGAACCCTCCAGCCAGTGTACGCCATGGAAGCACCGCTAGCAGAAGCCAAGGCGATTCAGGGTCTGCGTGCCGTGTTCGATGAGACCTACCCCGACCCGGTCAGAGTCGTGTCCATTGGTATTCCTGTCCAGGAACTGCTGGCTGACCCCAACAGTGCTGCCGGTTCTCTCACCTCCATCGAGTTTTGTGGTGGAACGTGAGTACGATGCCTAATTTCTTGGATTTCTGCTCACTTGTGGCAAAGAAAGAATGTCAGCCGTTGTTGCTGACAGTGAACTGAACTACATTACACTGGGTTGTTGATTGATTTCCTTTTCTGTGTGGTTGCTGCTGTGAAAATGTAAAAATACAATAGTGGAATACACTGACCAACAAAGCAAAAATGCAGAAACTGAGAAGCCGTGTCAAAATCGAGTCCCGAATCTCAGATCTGATGCTTTGAGAACTTTTCAGCCTATAAGGTAAAACACTAAGTCAAGGTCATTTTATTTATATAGCACATTGAAAAACAACCAAGGTTGACCAAAGCGCTTTACCGACTTCTGAATCAACACTGCAAAAGAACATACATGAACATACAATGAAAACAATGTATATGCAGCCAGGATGTCAGCTTCCAATTGAGCTAAAAGCCAGTAAAATACACAAATAGAGCACGTAAAACTTTGCTAACATTAATCAAAGTCCACGTAAAGCAGTAGTAAATGTGTTCTGAGCTGTTATTAACCACCCAGCTAAATTGAAATGACTGAGAAAGTATGCAAATTAGAGTTCAAAATCATGAAAAAATGATCAGTGTTCTCAGCTCTGAAACTCTGGGTGGGTGCTCACTGAAGGTGCTGATTGAGACCTGCAACTCCCGCCCAGATGAACCAAAAAAACCATGCAGTCAGGCCCGCGTTTGTTTTATCTGAACCAGACAGGTTAGATGTGAAACACCAAACATGCCCTGTAGATATCGAATAGTTTCATCACTTTGCAGCTGTGGACAGACTGACTATAACTGTGCAAATTCTGGCATTCAAGGAAGATGCATTTGCTAGATAAATAAATAGCTGGCTAGTAAACTGTAGGCTGTTGTAGGTGTAGTAATTTGTAATTGAGTTGAAAAACCAGAGATGCTAGTGCGCTCTTAGTTTAGGGTACCAGTACATCATCGAGCCACGATATCTGGCTAAAAACTCCACAATTCAGTGCTGCATAGTTCAGGCTTTTTACAAGTTCAGTTATTTTCTGACATGTGTAATGTGTTTGGAACCAAATCTCTCAATTTTCTTTACATGCATAAGATTTACATCATAAGAGATGCAACTCTTCCCTAAAAATAATGGACTCAAAGAATTGTTTGATTTCTGAAACAAAATGCAAAGTGTTTCTTCTCAGCTTCACTGCTTTTGTTTGTGGGGTAGTACCGTTCATTATCACATTGTTTTGTTTCGGTTTGCTGCTACGTGGCTTCATCCTGATTTATCCTCGTCGCTCCTGTACTTATGTGCTCCGTAGCTGTCTGCCTCGTAATGATAGCGTTTGTTGATTTGGGCTGGCAGTCTGTTAGCAGGAATGCGTTTCACAGAAGTTGGTAATGCAGGACCATGAATACAGGAGCAGAGCAATAACGCACGATAGGATGGAAAGTACAGAATCAGCTGCTTTTGATTTAAGTGTTTCCTCACCTTTTACATCTGAAGCCTAGCTGGAAGTTACCGTGTGTGTCCTGAGTGGAAATGAGCAACTTAACGCACACAAACGTGACGAAGTGTCTACATTTGCACAGTTTCCAGACATGTCAGACCTGCCCAGCGGTGGTGAGCAAAGTGGAAACTGTTAATTGGATTTGCATGTCTTTCTGGTGAGACGACCGTGTCCTTGCGCCGACGAGGCCTGGCACATTTTGTCAAGCTCAATCCAGCGATTAGACCTGCTCCACTGACTTTAACAGTGTTTGCTCAAGGCTGTAAAATTCACCTGAATGCCAAGACGTATCCGCTCTTTTATAGATTATATTATAGCAAGACCTTTCATTTCATTTGATTACTGTAGGAGACATTTGCATTAAGCTTTTTTCCCCCTGCGTTTCATGCTGCTTCAGGTTTTGGTGAACTGTTGGGTGTGCTTCCTGATGTCGTCTTTGATGTCGTTTTAATCTGCAGCCGCTTCAAACAGCCTCTTGTTCCTGCTGCTGTTTTCGTAATGTTTTCTCCCCTGCTCGTGTTTCTCCCCTCAGCTCCTCGCTGCTCTCCTTCTCATCTGCCTCCTGCAGTTGTGTAACGCTGCTGGTAATGTGCTGTTGTTGTTTTCTGTTATCTGCAGCCATCTGCAGAACTCGGGTCACGCCGCGCCGTTTGTCATCGTCTCCGAGGAGGCCATCGCTAAGGGCATCCGCCGCATCGTTGCTGTGACAGGAGCAGAGGCCCAGAAGGTCAGGACACACACAACTTACACTTACTGATGCACTTGCTTCCGGCGTCATGGCCGTGTAGACCCATCCTCCCACGCTTGCATAGAAAAGAGTTTGGCCAACCTTTTGAATTAAGTAGACAGATTTAATTTTCCGACAGTGTTTGTGGCGTGTTGAGCACAGTGATTTTCCTAACAAAAACTTGACCAATTAAACGACAAAGCGTCCCAGACAGAGGCACCACATGTCTTATTTGGGCCTCTGTGATGAAACTTTAATGAAGCTTGAGGTGAACTCAGAGCTGAGAAGTAGAGTCTTGCATTTCCCCATCTCTCCAGGCCCAGAGGACAAATTAATCTTTCCTATTTTTAGACAACAATCGCTGTTTGATCCTGCTCCTTCATCTTTTTGCCTTTTTCCCGTTCCCTCTCTCCCACCATTTGGCTTATTTTTCTTTCCACCTCATCTCTCTCTGCACTTTCTGCTCTTTGCCCTTGCCTCCCTCCTGCCTCACTGCTCGCGCTGCTGTGTCTCACATCCATCAGGCCCAGAGGAAAGCCGATGCCTTGCGGCAGTCTCTGTCTGCTCTGGGAGACAAGGTGAAGCAGCAGACGACCCCGAACAAGGACATCCAGAAAGAGATCGCCGACATGACTGAGGTAAATGACACGTCTGCGCTAGGAAAAGTTGAGAATAGAAACATTTCTGTGCCGTGGCATCAACATCTGTCTTCTCTGCAGTCGATAGGCACCGCAGTGATCTCCCAGTGGCAGAAGGACGAGATGAGGGAAACCCTGAAGGGACTGAAGAAGACCATGGACGACCTTGACCGCAACTACAAGGCCGACATCCAGAAGAGAGTCCTGGAAAAGACAAAGGAGGTGATCGAAAGCAGCCCCAACCAGCCGCTGCTCATCATGGACATGGAGACGGGAGCCTCAGCAAAGGTAACAGTCAGGACTTTGTTCTCCCATAATTTAACCCTCTGAACCTCAAACAGTTTGAGATGCATTTTGTCACATGTGGGCTCATTTTTTCACCGCAACATGAAGTCCTGCATTCTATGGAAAAGGCAAACTAGAGGCAGAGGGAACTCACACATGTCTTTTGTGCAGTATGACACAGTTATAATGCCATAAATCATAAAAAAAGGCCAAGTGAAAGTTCATTTTATTTATTTTTCAAAAATTAAAAAACAAAACAAAAACATGGAGTCACCATGACATGTGCTACTTTTTTCCAAGTGCCCACAGGTGTTACCAATACTGGGACTGTACATACAATAGATATTTTGCTACTTGCATATTTAATTTGGTTCCACACTTGTCTCCTTTCTGCTCTGTGTACACAGCCTGTAGTTCATTGTAGTCCAACTGAGGAGTACTTCAATTTTTGTTTTTGCACCAAGGAGTGCAGAATTTTTTGTTGTTTTTTCATAGAATTTGGTGCAAACAGTTTATTTTTTTGGCAAAGTTTTTAATGCGGCATGTAGAATAAAGTGATTTTGATTAAAAGTTATGATTTCAAGCTTGGATTTGGTTAATTTTCCCTGACTGAATGGCACGTCAGGGATTAGTAGTTCAATGACTGTCAAAAAGTTTAAATCTGTCTGTTTTTTTCAGTTACTGCCTTATAAATGGTTTAAATTGGGTGTTTTTTTTCAAGGTAATTATGTAGTTTTTAAAGTCAATGTGCCTTTTGAATCCGAGTTTTGCAGGTCACAGTGTTAATGCTTTGAAAAACAAACTGAAAACCACCTGCAGAGTTTGAACGAAGCAGTGTTTTTTTCCAGTTTAATCTGAATTGACGTGTTATCCCTAAAGAAAATCATGTCCTTGTATTAAAAAAAAAAAAAACCTTCATAGACGGAGCAAGTTCATAATCCGAACCCCAAGACTTCATCTGCATCCTGCACAAAAATAAATTGGAAGTGCACACAGTATTAAAATTCACTTTATCTCTGCAGTATTGCACATTTTCTCAGGCAGTGTCTTAGCTTATCTCGTTGTGTTATTGCCACGGGACCAAATCAGCTCTGTGGCCCATTAATTCTGACCTTGAGACATCAATAGTGCTGATTAGGAGATGTTTTTTTTCTGTCCTCCCGACTCTTTCCCTTCTTCTCCGTTCCTTTTTCTTTCTTTACATCCCATCTTTCCCTGCTTCTCTCTCAGGCTCTGAATGAGTCACTGAAGCTGCTGAAGTCTCAGTCCCCTCAGACCGCCGCCATGCTCTTCACCGTGGACCCCGACGCCGGCAAGATCACCTGCCTGTGTCAAGTCCCGCAGGTATCACACCCACTCATCTGTTCAGTCATATGCGCCCGAAGCTTCCCTCTGAATATCTTCCGCGTACCCAGCTGACGTCATCCCTCTTTCCTCCCCAGGATGTGGCCAACCGTGGACTGAAAGCCAGCGAGTGGGTTCAGGAGTTGTGCCCCCTGCTGGACGGCAAAGGAGGCGGCAAAGACATGTCGGCTCAGGCTACAGGCAGGAACACGCAGTGCCTGCAGGAGGCGCTACAGATGGCCAACAACTTTGCACGACTGAAACTGGGAGAGAATTAAGAGGAGAGAGGAGGAGGTGAGGCTGCAGACATATCAGGGAGGGAAGTGGAAATCGGTTAGAAACGCTTAAAAAAGTCATTTCCTCTCCTCTTTTCTTCTCCCTTTAGGTCAGACACATTAGAAACTAACAAAAAACGCTCTCCATGTTGACAGATGACCACTGACACAGCCAGCACTAAATGAGCCACTCGTATTTATTGGGACTGTTGCTGCTGACTCACCCCAGTAAAATCCATCTCTGTGGAAATGGCTCGAACAGAAATATAAAGTCCTCTCCTGCAGTTTTAACTGAGGGAAGATTGATTTCACAAATTTATTTTATTGTTTCATTCATTGCATGTCTGGATGCAGAGGGAAAGAAAAGGGATGCACTTTTGAATCATTTAGCCTCCTGCAGGAAGTGTGCAGCTCAGACGAAGCGGCAGAAGTCGCAGCTTCCACCTCAGATTTCTTTTCTTAGCACGAAGTTGGCTCTTGATGAACCTCCATCCTGCCTCCTCTGTGTGTTTTTTGTTTCATCTCGCTGTAGCCCTGTTCGTTTAGAAACAACCCCCGAGGCGCTTTTGGTCTTTCCTTTTGGCTTGAGCTCAGCCTCGGAAAGAAAAAAGTAAAAAGTCGGCCTAGCTGTTAAACGACTCAGCCGCAGAGTCCACGGTTTGTTCTCGGTTATCTGAAGGCTTTTAATCTGATCTCTGAACAGTGGCTCCGTCCATCTGGGTGAGTGAAAGCCTGTTTTTCTCCTGACTGTACATGCAGTAGCTGTATCATAGTCTTTGCTTTTCCAAATAACAACCCAATGTCTGACACGAGTTTAATTTAGTAAACGACCACATTAACTGCATAAAACGATTATGTCCAGTAACAAATCTGTGTAACTTCACGTCGCTGAGATTTAATATTGATATTGAATGCAGAATGTCTTATCATTGTAGCTGTCCTACGTCAGAGAAATGTCACGCTATGGGGATGGAAATAAACCGGTAAATGCCACACGTCTGTCTTGCTTCTTTTTTTAAAATGTGCGATAAACAGTTTCTTATTTTCACAGGTGATTCATCTCCGATTGGCAGGTACAGTTTGGTCTGAACTTCAAGCACTGGCTCAGTTCACGTGCAATCAATTACCGCAAAGGTTACACTGGCTTCATTAGATTCGGATCGCTGAGCGGGGATGATCAACGCTGACAGTTTGAGCTTTAATGAGAGGGAATATTGTGTATCCTGCGCGAGGTGGTGTTGCGTGACGGGGAGGGCATTGGTACGTTATCCTCATTAAACATGCAACCACCAGTTTTCTTTTCTTATAGGCCACTTGGGGGCAGCAGAAAAAACGCTCCAAGCACATTTGTTGAACCGTTGGACATCATCATTCACTGTGGAGTAAATAGAAACAAGTCAGCGCCCAAGTTTTATGATGTCTTTTGGTGTAAAATGAAAGACGACCCCACACTTTGACCTCATGTATCATGAAGCTTTTATTTTCACAATAGCATAAGATACAAAGATCACATATCATACAGAGGTTCCAGTGCAGTAAATACACGTGTACTGCTTCATCCAAAAGGTACAGAAGAGTGAGACGGTAAAGCCGGGACTAGACGACGGTGACGGGTCCAGACAGCAGGAAACCACCCACACCGCAAGGTTTCACCCTGTTCCTTCACTTTTCCTACAACATCCGTTTCATAAGAGCCCGCCTGTGAGTTTACTGCTCAGTCAGATGGATTCTACTAGTCTAGTATTTCTGTCTTGGTTCCACTAACAGGTATGAAAGTTGGCGTTGCAATCCGCAGAGACAGTCTGACAGTGAGCTGACGAGGGAAGAGGCTGTTCTCACCTCGGCCTCAGACAGTTTCCATCGTGATCCATTTCCTCTTTCTTTAAACAGTCGGTGTGATTTTTTTTAAAGACACAACGCTTAAACATCTCTTAAAAACGCGCTGAGGAGACATGAGTGGTTATTAAGCTAATTTTCGAGCCTTTTCTTCGGGTGCAGACTATCTTTAGTTGCAGCCGGAGACGCCGGATGGATTGTTTCTCCTCTGCCAGACCACCGCAAATTGATCCAGTTGTCTCATTTCGTGTCATCTCAAACTCGGTAATGAGTTCTGAGTAATATGAAGCCTCGAAAGTACTGCGGCAAGAAAAAAAAAGGGACTAATTTTCTTTTAATATTGCAATTAGAGGACACGGTTTGGCATTTTCAAGAGTTTCTAATTGAGATTTCTCACCACGCTTGGGTCTGGATGCTAAATTCGTAGCTACAATCAGGAGATGGTTAGCTTAGCACAAAACTCAATAACTAATCCACCTCATAGCTGATTTACACCTTTGTGGGGCTGAATAATTTTGATTTGCAATAACATTTTTCAAAATAAAGCTTCACTTCATTCTACACTCTAAACTGCAGTCTTAGCAATGTGGTAGTTGCATTGCAGTAATTCAAATTAATTGTTTAGCCCTATTTTTTTCCAATGAGCACAAAAAATGAAGTTTAAAAATGACGGTTAGCTTTTTTTATTGGGAGTTTTTGGAGTTTATGCTAAGCTAGCTGTTTCCTGGTTGCTGCCTTGGACATTATTTAGCCTCCAGACATGAGAATCATATCAAATTTCCCAAGATTTAGATGTTTTACGCACCAGTCCACCTTTTTCTTGCTGAGCAGCTGCTTTTAAAATTGTCTTCCTCGCTTGTTCTGTTCAGTTTCCCCCATAAAAATAGATTTAATGAGTTTGATGCGACTCTCTTAATACCTGGGGGAATGAAAATTAGTCCTGTGCATACTTTCAGGCGATCTGTAATTGGGTGATGTTCGTGGCTTTACATAATGTGCGAGACAAAACAGAGTTAAAATAGCGGCGGATGTAAAAGGAAGCTGGGTTCTACTGACTGCAAGGACAAAAATTATTTTAATGCAGGGAAGTTTGGGGAAGTCTGGCTTGAAATTTTAAAGTAAAACGCAGCTTTTGAAGGATATCAGCCTGGTTTAAACTCACCACTCGGCTACATTTCTGTCTCTGCTGTCAGAACCACACATTCAGATTTCACCTGAGAAAACCAGCTGCGTCCTGGACACATGAACTGTCCCCAAAACATCAACTCTCTTCAACCTGTGCAGCTTTTTTTTCTTTTTTTTTGTTCATTTCTTGAACAAACTTAACCTGGAAACTGGTGCTCCACATTTGCTTCTAAATTATTTTAAGCATCACTTCTAGAGGAGAGAGGGAGAAAAAAAATGAGTGTATTGGGTCATCGACGGGAGAAAGGACCTACTTTAGGTTATAAATGCTACAGGGAACACGCTCAGATCTGTGTCATGTATTCTGGGCGATGGGGGAGGAGGTAAAAAAAAAAAAGAAAAGTGGAGTGGCACAGCAGAGAGGGATCACCCTGCAACCCTCCACCTCTATCTGATCACAATGTTCTGGTCTACAGCTGGGAGAAGTGGAGGAAGCTGATAACGGCTTCTACGCTGGAACAGGATCTCACCTGTTTGGGCGGGGGGGGCAAAGTTAAAGACTTTTCTGCTCCCTGCAGGCGAAAAGGAAATGTGGTGGGGACGTGTTATCTCCAAAAACAATCTGCACATTCATTTTGAAGCTGGAGCGAGCAACGAGAAAATACCGAACCGGGCTCGAGTTCATCACAACACCGATATGTCGGAACCTCTAAACAGCAGAACAAAAAACAGATACAGGAAGATACGACCTGAAATGTCGTGGGCTTGAATCCAGAAGATTCATCGCCGTCTACAAAAAGCAGAGAAGTTTCTAATGTATGTTTTTAAAAAAAGAAAAAGGAAAAAAATGGCCTAATGTGCACCGCATCACACCCTCTCCTTCAGCCTGCAGCGGTCTTTTAGAAAACAATGTACAAAGCAGTAAGAAGCGGGAGGCGTTTGCACCCCGAGCAGAAGGCAGAAAGTGTGTGTTTTCATGTGTTTGTGTGTGTATATATATATATATATCTATATACAGCTCAGAAGGCACAGCTCTCAGCCAGAATATGTGTGTGTGAGAAAAAAAAGAAAAGCAAAGGTAGCAGGTGTGTGTCGCCAACGGAGCAGCTGTAGGCGTCCAGCAGCAGGAAAAGGCACGAAAGCATGAGTGTGTGTGACAAAAAGAGGAAAAAACACACAAAAAAACAGTATGTCCAGATTCACCGACTCTTAAAATGACCTCAACACTGAAGCATCGTGTAAAATCGAAACACAATGAAAGCAGATAATGATAATACATGAAGATAGACTAGATGAGCCAAAGATAATACAGTAAAACTCAGTCAGCAGTTCCTCCCATCGCCTGCTGGGGGCGACATAGCACCCCAACCCCCCTCACTATGCCTCCTTAAAGGAGCGACAGTGATGGTTAAGCTGCATGTAAAACAATAACAACAAGCCTCTTGTTATCAGGTGGTTGTATCCCCTTTGTGTGCTCTGTTCTTTTACAAACACAGATGCTATTTTCACATGAATGCATCATGTGCAAACGGCGGCTGGCACTCACAGTTCCTACGCAGCTTCTACTCACAAATCTTCACAAACACTTTTGGGGGTGTTTGGATTTCTAAGTTTGGGCTCGCTGTGTTACGAATCACTAAAAATACTCTGGAGAAAATAAAAGTAAGCTGCTACTGGTACTCTTTGCAGTTTTCTAAAGCAGCATTTAAGGCCCCGAAAACATTTTTTGATCGAATTGGGGCGGTCCAACTTTTAGAACCGTCTGCAGCACATGTAACAGAGTACACAGTGGTGCGGAGTCAAGTGGTGACTAGTTTGTGACATATAGTGCTGGAAAGTTAAACAATTATCCCATCATTTATTGTTTTTATTATAACTGTAACATATATATAAAGCATACTGGCCAATATATTGATACCGTAAGTTCAAAATAAAAATCTAAATAAGCTGCAACTAGTACTTTTTGCTGTTTTTAAAGCAGCATTATCGCCCCCCCCCCAAACATTTTGGATTTATTTCAACAATAGTTTGGGGTATTTCAATTAAAAGATTTCCAATGTTCTCATTTTTATCTGTGTTTTTTGCAATAGAATACATCTAAGCGATCAGTTTTAGAGCCCAAGTGATGCATTGATTGGCAAATCTTATCAGCCGTTATTAGCTTATCACAGATATATCGGAATTAGTGTGTCTTTTACAGAATATAATACACAAAAAAGATGCTTGGAGTCATTTTAAAACACATAGTTTGTAGAGAATTGGGGCGATGCAGCTTTTAGAACCGTCTGCAGCACATGTAGCAGAGCACACGGTGGTGCGGAGTCAAGTGGTGACTAGTTTGTGAGATACAGTGCTGGAAAGTTACTCAATTATCCCATCATTTATTGGTTTTATTCTAACTTTAACACATATATGTAAAGAACATTAGCCAATACATTGATAGGGGAAGTTTTTTAGAGCTTAAAAAAAGCTGAATTCTTTTGTACTTTGATGAAGTCAATAGTGTTGAAACGTTCGTCTGTTTGCACAATAAAAGGCTGTGAATTACGCAGTGGACCCAAGCTCCACTTATGTAGTCTTAAAATGACCAAAAATTAGCATTGGGAAAGAGAAATAAATGCCATATTTAAGTGTTACCATAATATAACCGACAGATCAGCTGAATTTGAGAGCCTCATAAAGAACAACAGTTGAGACGATTAAATAAATATAAATTAAAGGTTCCTTGTGGAGTTTCTGTCTTCATTCACTGATACTCCCCAAAACGCAATATGTCCATCCCTGACTTCTAACAAACCACTTAAAGGCGTTTAATTGCTAATAAAACATGTAAAAAGCTGATTTCTTTTGTTGTTTACACCCATTTTTACCTGCAAGCCACTTTCTTCTTCCCTTCCTAACTTGGTGTACTGATACGACCTGTAGATCTGCGAAATAGTGCAAAAGTAATGGCAGAAAAGCTTATTTATATTCTAACTGCACATGTATGAGAATAAACTAAACTCCACAGGGGACCTTTAACTTTTACTCATAATTAACGCTACTTTGAATTACTTAATTTTGAAGCCAAGTTTCCAGGGGCTTTAAATACTTGCATTTTGCTTTTTTTATTACTTAAAGTAGCCTGTGAGTGACATAATACTAGTAAATAAAGTTTTAAAAGCTCTCAGCACAACACAAAGTAGCTGCTGAGGCTTTAATAACCATCATTCAAACACATACATAAATACATATATTAGTTTAGTGTAAAGGGGCAGTAAAAATACTACTTGGAATACCTGTTCAGTGACTTCTCAGACCTGCTTAGGAACCCTGAGTACTTTTCCATATCAGCCACCAGCTGCTTCTCGATAATCACATCTACATCCTGCCATCCTTGGATGGATTCACAGCCTCAGCTCAAACCAAACACTCTCATTTTCCTACCTCCGTGACACAGATTCTTTTTTTCCCCACTGAGGTTTTCTGTGTTTGGATACTGTCTAGCAGCACTTCCTCGACTAATATTTGTTTGTGTTTGTCCTGTTAAAGATGTAAATAACCAACAACAGAGGATATAAATGTGTAAATAGGTAGTGCGTACCCATGCCAAATGACAGAAACCATTAAATGTGCCATCTGGGCGGGAAAGAAAAATCCAATCTGAGCCAAGAAATGTAAATCCAGCAGACGCAGAAACAACAGTGGGATGTACAGTCTGTGGGGGGAGATATGTCACGATAAGAACGGGACAGGAAGTGCAGTTTGGTGGTGCAGAGGTGAAGTCTAAGGCGTCTGGTGGCTCCATCCCGTCCAGACTTTGCTGAAGTTTTAATTGGCTGAGCAGGGACCGGGGCTAGTGGTTAATGAAGCTGAGCTGTTCAGTAATTCAGAGATCCGCCGGGGTTTTCGTTCACCCCAGCACACGGGGCAGAAATGTCCCTTCAAAATAAGAGTGGTGAACCCATGACAGCAACTTTCTTTCAAATACACAAGCAAATGATGTGTTTCGTGTGGTTTTTCGTGCCCCACCTCTCCGTCTCCAGACCTCCTTTCCTAAATTAGACCCTGACGGTCCGCGTGGGGATTTAACGCCGGTCCAGAAACCAGCATGCCTCCATCCAAACATGAAATCCCGGGAGATGGACTTTTGGCCTCATTAGAGTCTCCCACAGTCAGATCAGCGCCCTGAATAGAGACTTGTGGTTGCTGTGGCATTTAAAAGCAGGGTACAGGAGCTGGAGCTCATGCTAGTGCTGCAGCGAGTCTCAACGGCTGAAAGACAAAAGTTGCTGAGACCAGTTAGGACCTGGAGCGGTTTAGAGGACAGTCATTCGCTGTAAACCCAAAGCAATCGCCCCACTGTCTTATATGCATCAGTTTTACAGCCCGTCGCAGTCAGACGAAGTCCTCGTAACACTGTCTTCTGAGGCGGAACTCGCATAAAGTGGAGTTGTGGCCGTATAAAGTGTTTTTCCTTGAACAGGATTTGAGAAGAACCACTCTCCGGGTTTTGTAAAAGCTGGGAAAGTCCTTGAAATGTTCTGTGTTCACCAACATCCACAGCTTAGATGGAGAGCGTTGCCTAAGAACAATGTACAGTCCTCTAGAAGCTGACAGTTCGTCTTATTTTTGTCTATAAATGAGGTTTACATCACAGATTTCCAGTAGATTGAGCTCATTTGCCCAGGAGATCTTCCTCGTCGGCGCTGCACACAGTCAGAGTCGGTATATGTGGTCATCGGTTGAGGTTTTCAGTCCAGCCCTCGCTTGGTTTTCACTCCTGAGTTCACGCCGCTCTCGGAAACCGAGCAACAATCTTGTGTTTGAGTCCTAAAGTGAGCCTTTGACTTCTAAACGAAGGCTCGACTCCCCGCTTTTTAGATCAGTCCTACGTGATATGAGCTACATTTGGATCTAAACCATGTCCTCCAATGTGGGCAAATTCCCAAATACGAGGGAACGTGAATGGATTAACACTTTTTTTGGTACCGGTTAGCCTCAGCGTTTGGTTAACTTCGACTGGGAAACTGGTGCAGGTTACGTGAAAGCGAGGATATCTAACACATTGGAAGCAGCCTGTATAGAGTCTGTTGGACAACCAGCTTTTGCAACAGGAAACCTCAGATCTGCTGGTTATTTCCCGGGGAACACTGTGATTTTTCCGGCCTTGGCCAGTCGCTGAATGATCTGGGCTTCGAAGTCGGCATCGTGGACGCCGGTCTTTCTGAACTCTCCGGAGTAGCGGTTCTGCTCCCAGTAGTGGTGCCAGTTTCCCCGACTGTCGGCCCCAAAACCAAACACATTCACCTGGAAGGAAAGTGGAAGAGGAAGTGTGAGAAAGCAGGTATGTGACTGATGCAACTATAGTTTTGAGAAGTTCTCAACTTCTTACTTTTTTTCCTAAAACACTTCAATTCTCTGTAGTTAATGTTTTTCTTCCGCATTAATTCATAATTCCTGCATCATAACATCAGTCATTTTTGGCTCCGGTCATTGATTAGCAGCAGTTTTCTCTACAGTTTCAGATAATCGCAGCTGCAGCAGAATCTAAAATCGATTCAGTGCAAAAGTCTCCACAGGCTCAAGGCTTTGAAATTACAGAAGGATTTTGAATTATCACATAACAAAAAGGTGGTTCGTACACTAGAAGAGAGAACAGACAGGGGCTGTTTGGGAAAGAGCAAAACTTTTTAGGCCTCTAAACCCAGTTTAAGGCCGTTTTTTTCTCCAGTCACATTTTTACTCACTGTGGGCTAATTTCTCACAACAATACAAAATCCTGCACCTCTATGGAAACAGAACAACCATGACTAGAAGCAGAGAGAACTCAAATTGTTTATTGTGCTGTATTACAAAATTAGAAGGCCCTAAACCATTAAAAAAGAAAAAAGATGAATGTCTTTCAGTGCTATTAATTTTACAAAAATGAAAGAAACCTGGATCAACATGTACAACATTTTTCCAGGTGTTCACAGGTGTTACCAATACTGGAAAAAAATACGGCTCTTCACACTACAGATATTTTCCTATTTAGATTTTTAATTTGTTTCCATACTTGTCTCCTATCTGCTCTGTGCATCCGAGAAGTTCCTGAATTTTTGTCACATGACTGTTGGTCACAGCAAACTCAGTCATGGCTTGTTGGTTGTGTGAAGGAGCACAGAATTTTTTGTTTTTTACAGAATCTTGCTGGTGCCAAAGATTTATTTTTGATTAATTTCTAAATGAGACATGTGGAATAAAAAGACTTTGATGTAATAACCCAAGCTTAGATTTGGTTAATTTTCCCAGTGAAACAATTTTCCTGTGTAACACAGTAAAACATTCAATGTTTTAGTTTAAAAAGAATAGAATAGAATAAAATAGAAATATTTTATTAATCCCCAAGGGGAAATTTGGTTGTTATTGCAGAGAGAGTAAAGTTACCACCACCATTAATACAGATAAATAAGCAAAAATATGCAGTATGGGAAAATAAACAACAAAATATGAAATGCAAAATGCACAATAAGTGTAATATACTGTATGAGCAAAAATTTCCTATGTAAAATAAGAAAGTAATAATAAAAGTTCACAATAATTTAAACCTAAGATTAAAAACTTGAAAACAAGAGAGAAAAATAGGTGTTTTATGTCACTAAAAAAACTATTTTGTGGGCCAAAGACAGTTTATTGTAGAATAAATAATGTTAAAGAGACAAATGTTTGGTTAAAATGTGTTTTTGCCTTGTTGTCAATGTTAAAATGAGATAATTGATCTGACATCTGATACTGCGCTCCTATTGGCTAACGTCTGTGGCATCAGGTGAGCGCGTGAAGAGTTGGAGAAATACCTTAGCTTCCCTGATAAAGTAAAGTTAGAAGATTTAATTTACGTTTATACCGACTTGCTTCTTCCTTGGACTCTCAACTCGATATTCTATGTGTGGAATTACGTTTAACAAGTTCTGGAGAAGCAGAAGAATCCAGCGCGGACCTTTGCTAGCTTGTTTAGCTAGGTATGAACGCCGGCTAATTAAGTAGCATATTAAGCTATGTTATACATATACTTAGCTTTGTTAGCTAAGTCAGTGGACAGTCGACTACCACTTAGCTAACGAAGCTAACCGATAGCGCTCCTCTGGCCACATTGGAGGTGAAGGACACATGGACGACGGCTAAACTCTGTGGTGCCAAGAGGATTTCATGGACGCCGACACCAACTGTTTGCAGCTCGGACACAAGCTAACAAGTAACTTCACAACAGCTTCAGCTACAAGGTACCATTTTGTTTTTGTTTCATTGCTCCATAAAAGAGTGAAACGACCATTTTGATTTGGGTTTCAGCATAGAGGAGCCACGCATCAGACCTGTGATGTTTATTTTGTTTACCTGTGTTTTGGGGGTGTGTGTACTTGTGTAAGAGTGTGTGCCCACTGAGTGTCTATTTGAATGTACATACATGTTGTGTATAGCTTTTGAACTGGCTTAAATTCTGTACAAAACAAGGAAAAATCTTAAATAAGTGTGGAAACATTAAGTTTACAATTCATTGCATTCGTTTTATATTTTGTAAGCATTTTATTTAATATTTTTAAATAATAAGAATTCATTTTGGGAATCATATTACCTGCATGGCAATTGATTTTATCATTGGGAAGTTTCCTAACCTATTTGGAGTCTATATTTGTGCCTTTAAGATAAGATCAGATAAAACTGTATTGATCCCTCACTGGGAAAATTCACATTACAGCAGCTGGATACAGGTAAGGAGAAAAGAATTAGAAGCACAACTGGGCTAAAAAATAAAGATATAATAATTTAAAAAAGGTCTCACTGACAGAATACACCAGGCAGGATGAATCTCCATATGGATATGTACATTATGACATTGTGAAATTTACATATGGATATGTGCAGTTATGCTATGCTGAGTTTACATATGGATATGTACACATATGACATGATGAATTTGCATATATACATGTATGGCATGGATGATAATGTACCCACAGGGGAAATACATTTAGGTTGGTTAAGTTAAAATATTTCCATTTGCAAGCTACAACGCTGAAGGAAAGATAACTAAAACTAGTTTTCAGGGTTAATATTTAAAAGACACTTTTTTTTATGGAGGGCAGGAGCGCTACACCTGTTGTTACAGTGTCTGGCTCTGATAAATGTTTTAATTTCTCTGATTTCTTAAAGATAATTTGCCTTTCAAACCCACTAACAGGTTTTTAGGTTCAGAGGGTTAATATTTTTTATTCATGTAGCTGCTAAATCCACCCTTAGAGCTCCAAAATGAAAAATAAAATTACCATCACATGATCAATTTGACTAATCATGTAGACTTTTTTGGAGGAAAATGAATTGTTAAGACTAATCAACTACTACTAATAGTTGTTTGAGCAAAATGCAAGCATTTATAGGATGTGGTGATGTGAAAGTGGGCAAGGAAATATAAAAACTCACCTCATCGCAGACGTGCAGAGCAAAGAACAGCACCAGCATCCCGGTGGACGGGTAGCGGCCGTGATGTCTGGTCCAGCGGTCATGGATGTATTTAAAGAAAGCTGGGTTGAAGATCTGGACCTGGTGGTGGACAGAGATGTAGAGGAAAGAAACACTGTAATATAATGTAGATTTAATTAAGAATCAAACCCAAACTCCTGCTTTAAATGACATGTCTGTTCTACAAAACTGACCCCCGTGGATGCATCCAATCCTGAGTTAAGTAAAAGCCAAATTCAAGTTCCTCACATTTATAGATTTTACGCGAAGTGCTTATGCAGTAATACAGCTTAATGCATATTCAAAAGGTCCTTCTGAACAAGAAAAGATTTTGCCAAGTTAAATTTTAATCCTCCCCCTTCCGGCTTTGATCACCGTGAAAGATTAAAAGCGCTCTTAACGGAATGAATAGTAATTACATATTCATCATCTCCCTCCAGGTGAAAGTCTGTCCCAACAAACACTACAGGCTTCAGGCCGCTCACAGCTCCACAGCGGAGGAGGAAATCGTATATATTTGGCCTGGAAAAACTCCATCTCCTGACCGGGCAAAGACAGCCACAAAGTCTTCACATGGCAGGGATTAGTTTGAGTTTATTTATTTTCACGGATTAAAGGGCGAGCTGAAGATTACTGAAAACAAAGAGAAGGTTTTATAATCTAACTGTAATCCCTCATCAACAATGGGGAGGGGGTGAAATACTTGCAGGGTCACTGAGTGTGTGTGTGTGGCTTTTTTACAGTGAGTGTGTGGGGAAAAAATGACCAAAAATTAATTGAATTGAAGGTTTAAAATACCCACCTTGTCTTTATCTACGCGGAGGAACTGCTTCACTGGAGCGTAAGTACTGAAAGAGAGAGAGAGAGAAATTGATTAAATTCATTCAATCAGCACTTTATGTGATTGCTGCAGCTATGAATTCTGGGATGATTGACGTCTGACAGATTGTTCCAGCCCAGCAACTCCCACAATTCCGCTGTGTGGCGTGTTATGCAAAGTGAAATGTATTTAAGCCCTCCAGCTACACTCATGAGAGTCTGTGAGCCCTCAAGTCAAAGCAGCAGAACTCATTTTATGTTCCTGCGCAGATGCATGTGCGTCTAAATTTGTGTTAATCCGTGCTTATGCATATCTGCGTCTTACAATCGAATCTGGCCGGTGGACAGGGCGCTGGTGATCCAGACCAGGTCCAGAGTCTTGAAGGGAACCAGGACGAAGCTGACGTTGGCCGCCAGGTTCTTGGCGCTCTCCGGGTACATGAAGTGGTGGGTGGTGTGGCTGCCGGCGTCCTCCTCGTAGCCCACCGTCGGGGCCAGATTTATCCTGAGGGAGAGTCAGAGCAGCGTGAGGGATGTTAAGCCAGATGGAGTCAAATAGGTGCCAAAATAGTTTGACAGGGATCTCATTTCATGCCGACTCGCTGGCGCCGTGCAGTTCCTGTAATTTCTGTGGAAGCAACTTTTTTTTTTTGTGGTGCACGACTTTAATTCATGTTCAAGCTTTTTGAGAAGTGTTGCTGGGAAATGAAAAGATCAGCATCATTTTCTTTCATTGCCATATGGAGTCAGTGCAGCAAACTAAGGACATGAAACTGACATCATTACCGTTTAAAGTTTCTATATATGAGATTTTGAACATTCATATTAGTCAAGCTCCAGAATTCTATTAGCAGTATTTTTGTTTTTGCGGTACAACTTGTCATACCTGCACAAAAATAACTTTTTTTTCACTTTTGTGACCAAGTATTTCACATTAAAAAGTTTTCTATATGTGTTATTTTGTATAATTGTGACATGCAGCTACATGTGGTTCAGAAAATATCACTAGTTGACTTCTGCTTCATCAATTTTTTGTTAATATGTGCTCTAAAATGGGACTTTTCAACTCAGCGACAATCAGAGATTAGCTGATTAACTTGTCCAATATCGCAGATTCTGACAATTGCAGGCTTTTATCTTTAATAGATTCTAAGATGTTGTCAAATTCAAATGTGTGGAAAAATGTACTCAGAGAGAGTTGATGGGCAAGTTTAAAGAAAGAAAAAAATTATCTCAGAAAGTATATATAAATTTAGAATTCTACAGACACCATTTTAAATATTCATAGTTTATGGTCAAAAATCAGCTTTCAAGCAAATCAGTAGTTGTCCGCTTAAGTCCCTTTTCACTGGTAAAAAGATATTTATTAAAAACACACAGGTTCTTACAAAAGAACTTAAAAAGTAGAATAAAATCAGTTTAAATGAGAAGTTACAGTGAGCTTTACAAAACATTAAAATAAACAAAGCATTAAAAAACACAAAAAGCTTAGAAAGACAGCAAAATATTTTTAAAAAGGCAATAATAAAACATTAGAAAATACATAAAATACACAGTTTGTTCGACAGTGTTGGAGCTGAAACAGTAAAAACATGGTCCTCCTTTGTGTTAAGCCTGGACCGTAGAGTTTTTAATCGTAATTGATTTTGTTAATCCGAGGGATTTTGGAGGGAAATTGGAGGTTAAAAGTTCAGATATGGAAAATGTGGACAACAAATGCGTCCGATTTTAGAAGCTGCAGTTGTTTAACAAAGTCAGAGGAAAGACTTCTACAAACAACTGGAAGCAACAAACTCAACTTCTGTTAATGTGTTGTGAGAAACAACAACAATAAAAACTGGATTACATTCTTTATTCTGCTCTGTTTTCATTGTAGTAAAGTTTTATATTTGTGGATGTTTCAGTTTGAAATTGTAGAAAAAGGTGTTTTTTGGGGGATTCTGGCAAACAAACCGTCTTGTGTGTTCTCTTGTAGACCGATTTTGGTGCTGAAATGTGGAAAAAGTCTTCCCCAAATCTCATATAACAGCTTGAAATTGTGATCTTGTGCACGTAGTTCAAAGTTGTACTGTGTTTAAAGTGATAAAGAAATGTTATTAGTTGTGACTTCTATAGAAAAGTGACCAGGATGCTCGTTTAGACATGAACTGACTGTCAGATTAATGGAAGAAAATGCAGGTCTGAAAGCCAAGAAAGCAAATCTAGCCTAAAAGCAGTGTGGATCTTTGCATTCATGTGGAGCAGACCCATTTTCCCTCGTCACTGAGGAAAAACAAGCATAGTTTGTAATGCTCTTCAGTTTCAGTGATCAAATTAGTTTCTCTTTTGTGCTTTTGTCTGCTGCCTCAAGGCTGAACAAGTTGTACGTTTGTTTACTCGCAGTTTATCTCGCAGCTTTACCAATTCTCCTGACGAGGGTTTTCCACGTCCTATAAAGCAGGTGTATTGTGTCCATTGTAACCTTCAGGCAGACAGTAGCTGAACCACTCGGCTCCAGTGGAGACATTCGCTGTATTTACTGTACAGTCGATGTGAGTCACTGTCTGGAGGAGTGATCTGTTTATGTAAACAGGAAGGCGGACTTGGAAAAAAAAAGAAAAAAGAATGGCCACTGAGTGCACCTTCCCATATGCCAGTGTACAAAAAACAGATGTTTGTTCAGCTAGCTGGAGTGGAAACGGTGAGCAGACAGGCGGTGGGTGGTGGGCCGAGCTGATTTTAAAAACAAATGAAAATCAAACCGCAGCTAAGAGGAATCATAACAGGCGACACAAGTTGGAAGCTGCCCACACAGGTCTGTGGAGAATGCAACACTAATGGATGCTATTGCCTTTAAAAAAAACCACAAAACACCAGTCAGGCCTGCTGAGTCTTTCATGGCGGCGGCTCGTGTCCTCACACACTCTGCAGGAAACAACATAAAGCCTGATTGTTCAGGAACAATCAGCCTCTGTGATCCATCACTGCCGCACCGAAACAACTGGGGAGTCGACTGAGGGGAGGATTTATGTGCCTCTGTGAACGGCTGTGTACGGCAGAGATGCAATTTATAGGCCTCAGCTTCTCATGATATACAGGGCGCTCTGTGGCGAGTCACATGACCTCTCTGTCAACCAATCAGAGAGCTGAATAGAGGACAGCATTAATCCCCTGAACCCCAAAAACCCACCGGTGGGTTTCAAAGGCGTCATGTTGCACAAAATTACTAAAAATGCCACCATTTATCAGAGACAGGAACTGTAAAATCAGTTTCCCACGTCCCTGTTTTGTCTGAAAACATAAATAATATCATGACATTTCCTAAAAATCACTTTATTCTACTTGGCATTTAAAAATTCGGCAAAAATAAACAGTTTGCTCTAATGGGATTCTGTAAAAAATAAAAAAAAAACTGCACTTATTCATGTAACTGTTTAGTCATTAGTGACTCAGGTGTGATCAACAATCTAATGAAAAAAAATCTGGGAGTTTTTCAGCTGAACTGCAGGCAGTGTTTACACAGAGCAGAAACAAATTGAAAATATAAGTAGTAAAATGTTTTTAATATGTGGAGTCGCCATTTTTTTTCTGAATTGTTGACACCTGTGAGCACCTGGAAAAATGTTATTTAATTTGATTTATTTTAATTAATAATTCTTTTTTTTCAAATTTTGTAAAATAAATAAGCAATAAAATTTAATTTTTCTCTTTTTAGAAAATCAATACAGTAATCCCTCGCCATATCGCGATTCACTTTTTGCGATCTCACTGTATCGTGGGTTTTTACGTTGTCTATAAAATACATAGCATACAGCAGATGAGTAGACGCATGACTGGAAAACGCAGCTATGGCCAGTTGAGCTAGTCAGTCGCTGACTGATTGGCGGTTTACTGGAAATGACCGTCAGAGAACCGGTGACAGTCTGTAGGATTACCCCTAACATCATCATCTGTTTCCCAGTAGGCAGCTGGACGTCGTCGGTGTCGGTATGTTTAAAATATGGAGAAGTTTTTCCAAAGTGGGCGTTTCAAGTGGATCGCTGTGTCGCCAGTTCCATTATTGGGCACGGCTGTAGAAGCTCCTCTTGATGGAAGGTTTAAGAGTGTAGGAAGGGTTTATAAGAGTGTGGGAAAGGTTAATAACAGTGTGGGGAGGCTCAGTAAAAAAAAAATGAGCCCACAGTGAGTAAAATAGGAGCTAAAACCCCCCTGAAACTGCTTGGGGTTCAGATGGTTCAACTGTGAGATTAAATTTAGCATCTGACGCTCTCATCTACTGTCTTTGTAAGTGCACACAAAATCTAGATGACAGCAGAACTTTAATGGTGGAGGTATAGAGTTTGCCTCACATGAACTCTCTCCTCCCTCCTCCTCTGCGACTTCCAGCCTTCATCTTGGGATCTAATTTAATTCCTCTGCTCTTATCTAATGCATCCACTCTGCTCGTCTCTGCCTCCATCCCCCTCACCTCATGATGTAGTTGTGTCCGTCGATGGTCGCTCCATATCCGGCCCCGCGGAGGTTTCCAGAGTTTCCCACCACGGCGCAGCGCAGGCAGCGTCCCGGATCCCACGAGCCGTACGGCGACCTTCCGGGAATCACCTGCGATAAGACAACCACCATCAAATCAAGCAGACTGGATTCAAGCTGGAGAGGAAATGAAATGGGACACTAGAAACGGCAAGACGCATAAAACAGCCTAACCTGCAGCTCAGACCTAGCTGTGAAAATACATCCTGCTCGCAGTGCTGGAGTGAATTCTTTATGAGAACCTGCATGAAAAATACATGAAGCACTTCTGCCCTCAGGGAGCCAGACTGAGATATTTAAACATACATCCTGATGTGAAGCGCTGCGCTGCGTTTACAGTCAGAATAGGGAGAAAATAAGATATACAGGTCACAGATAATGTGTAATAAAGACAATCTGTTCCACTCAGCCTTTGGCCCCAGATTGTGAAGTAATGACTTGGCTGATATCGAAGCGGCGCGGTAATGGAAAGATGAATTAATAATAAAAAAAAAAAATACCTGGAAGAGCCTCAGCAGCACCTGCTGGATGCTGTGGGGTTTAAACTGGGGCTGCAGCATCTACAGAGAAAGAGAAAGTCTGGTTAGGGTGAAGCAGGCAAATCCGATCTGACAACAGACTTTAAATTTAGTTGCTTTCCGTGTGTCTGCATGCACTCGGCTGCATTCATGTGCAAAAAAAAAAAAACAGCAGGTGGTTGTGCCTTCTTTGGTGTGTTTCTGTGTGTATATCTGTGTTTGGGTAACAGAAATACGTTGGAATGAATGAACTATGGTCAGAAGAGTCGAGGTGTTGTCGTCCACATGCCAGAAACAAGTGGAATTTAAAAAAAATGAGCATGTTTCATAAAAATTACACCATTTATCAGAAAAACAGAAACTTTAAAATCAGTTTAACTTTTTGATGTTCATTCTAAAAAATTCACTAAACCAAAGAATCAGATCAAGATATTTTATCAAAATCACTTTATTCTACTAGTCTCATTTAAAAACTTGCCAAAAAATAAGCAGTTTACTCTAATTAGATTCTGTAAAAAATGAAACTAAATTTTAATAAACTAAATACTAATGCTAAAAACTCACCTTTACTCCTTGGTCCTAATTACATGCCCGTCAGTAGGTTTGTTTTCGAGTATATCTTGTTCTTTTTAAATCATTTGTGTATGTCTTGTTCTTCTTATTTTTTTTACTGTACTTTTAACTTTGTAAAGCACTTTGGTCAGTATGCCTTGCGTTGAAATGTGCGATATAAATAAAACTTACTAAATACTGCACTACTGAGGAGAACTGTGAAGCCATAACTGACTCAGCTTCAACCAACAGTCACATAACAAAAATTCAGGGACTTCTCAGCTGAACTGCAGGCTGTGTGTTTGGTAACTCTATGGGCACTTGGACAAATGTTTGTTTTTATTATATTTTCATAATTCAATATTTTTTTTCTCATTTTTTGTAAAAAAATAAGCAAAGAAATGTACTTTATTCTTTTATTATTACTATTATTATTGTTCATGTTGACTCCAGGCGCTGCACGGTGACTCAGTTGTTAGCAGCGTCGCTTCACAGCTAGAAGATCCCCGGTTCGCGTCCCGGTTAGGACGCCTGGGATCTTTCTGTGTGGAGTTTGCATGTTCTCCCTGTGCAGTGTGGGTTTTCGCCGAGTACTCCAAAAACATGCTGAGGATAACTGATTATTCTAAATTGTCCGTAGGTGTGAATGAGAGTGTGCTTGGTTGTTCGTCTCTATGTGTAGCCCTGTGATAGACTGGTGACCTGTCCAGGGTGTCCCCTGCCTTCGGAAAAGTCGGCTGGGATACTCCAGCCCCCCGCGACCCTACAGAGGATTAAGGGGTGTCTAGATAATGGATGGATGGATGTTGAGTCTAGATTTTAAATTTTTTGTCAAATAAAAATGAAAATGAAATTAGCTTTAATTTTCTTTTTTGTGATTTACGACATAAGTTTGGTAAACTGTACAAAAGACATTTCTGAGTTTTCTCTACTTCTAGCCACGGCTGAGTTTTTTCTATAGTGGACTTTTTTATTGCATTGAGAAATGAGTTTACAGTGAGTGAAACTGTGACAGGAGCAAAATGACGGCCAACAATTTTGGGATTCAGATAAATTAAATTGTCTACTTCTGATGAATATTATTCAAGTTAAGGATTAAAAATCAGATAACTATAGTCTGCAGGTTGTACTGTGGAAAATGCAAAATGTGGGTTTTACTCACATTAGTAAATAACATGTTTATTGCAGTTTTATTTTTTGTAAGTTTTTTCATAATTTACAGTATTATAATTGTATCATACTACATGGAAGATATTCTCGAGTTCTCTCTTCTTCTAGCCACGGTTGTGCTATTTTAGAAAAAAAAGACAAAAAACAGAAAGCAGTGTGGGAGCCACCAAGCATCTTTCAAACTTCTCACTCCCACCACAATCGCTTTTTTCAGACTGTTTGTGTCCGGCTGGCTGCACATAAACCGTTCGGAAACTCGAAAAACCTCCAGAATAAATAGAGGGCGGATTAAAAAAGTGTAAATCTGCGTCAAAAGGAAGTAGCAGCGGAGAGAGAATAGAAGGTTTAAATGGAAGACGAAGAGCAGAGGAGGATGATACTGTGGGTGATTCTGTCCTTTAGGTGCCTGACTGTCTGTCAGAGGATTAATGGATAAATAGCAGCATGAATGCAAAGCTATTACCGGTCTGCACACAAAAAAAAACTCACATTGAGATCTTTTCTTTGACTGCTGTGAAAATGGCTTTAATGCACTGTTGAACAACTTGTTTGAAAACATTAAATACCATTTAGGAGTTTTAGCTCCAACAGAATCCATTATAATGTTAATAAGCAAGGTCGCTTAATTAAAACGGATATTCAAGCAGAGCCGTAAAAAGCACTAAATAAACCGCAGTCGGAATTGAAAAGAGGATTCAGACCAGACGGTTCCAATGTGAAGATATTGATGAGCTACTTTACAACAGGAGGAAGTCTGGTAATTCTTTATGATGCAAAGCAGCTCAGGATTATTGCGAACATTCATATGCCTGTAGACTGTATAAAAAAGATGGACGCAGCCACCACAACGTCACCCATTGGTTTGTGTGCTACCATTCTGAAGCGTTGAGTTTGGAATTTTCCCTCTAGGTATTTTCTAACAAGTGGTGGAACTGATTGAGAACCGTAGGATATTATGTTCAGTACCGACTTGTCAATCACAAGATAGCCCCGCCCCCGAAGCATTACCAGCTTATTTTGTATTTTCACTCATGGAACAGTCTGTGCAAAATCATTGTTTTTCAACAGACGCGCAATATCACTAACTGATTCTCCTCAGATGGAAGAATCTGTACCATATCAACAGTACTTTGTATGTTTTTTTGCTTTTTTTAAATTTATTTTCCACCGATGTTCCCTGTACCTTTGCACTATTTCCTTTTGCAAATTTTCCCACTGTGGGATTATTACAAGTTCATCTTTACCTGTAAAAAAGACCATAATGTACAAAGTAAACATCAAGTTGAAGGAAATGACTGAGAACCTGTTGAAATGCCACCAATTCTCAACTGACTCTCTTGTCTATTGTCGTTCTCCTTCGATGTAAAGCATGATGGTACTTATATCTTTCTTTCTGTTAGCCACCAATTGGCTCTGGGATGCTCTGAGTGGCTTTATAGGGTGTAGCAGATATAATTCAACATTCCAACAGACCTACTACACAATATAGTGCATTATATAGTGTGTACTGACAGCCAAAGTATGCGATTTGGAAAGCAGTTGTTTAGTTTCCACCTTCTTCTCTTCTATTTTTTCAATGTATTTTTTTTTTATAGTGCCATCTTCTGACAACAGTATGCAGCCTAGTTTATTACCTTCAAAACATCTAATGGAGACATGGGGTGTTTTTGCATTTTATTTTAAAGAAATTCTTTCGACTTTTTAGAAATTTGCTTGACAATTACATGGAAACATGACTGCTAGGATCAATCCATAAGTTGTTTTTTTTTAGGGCTGATACCGATGCTAATTATTGGTAATCATGACATAACCGATATTAACTGATATGCATTAAATGTAATGTTTTAACAGCATGTGCTAGCAGACAACCTGTCATTCATAACTAGGCTTCTACATTAACAAGGGTTACTACAACTGAATATGTTAAATATAAATAGGAGCGATTATATTAGGACGCTCTCCTCTGTTTATGTGTGCTGGACTGAGATTGATCAGTTTGTCTCCTCCTGTTCTTCTCTATTTTCTTAATCCTTCACTGTTATGTCAGTTTTATCGTCCAATAAAGTCCAGATCTTAGGGCGCCCTGATAGCCTAATGGTTATGTCGCGTGACCCAAGTGCAGAGGCGTAGCGGCTGTCTCGGGTTCGACTCCAACCTCGGGCGTTTACCGCATGTCCTTCCCTACTCTCTCCCATTTCTGATCCTATCCACTGTCCTATCTAATAAAGGCACAAAAGGCCAAAAATAAATCTTTTAAAAAAAAAAAAGTCCAGATCTTAAAGCATTATTAATTATTTGTTTTAGTTTAATCTGTGGCTAAACGTAGCTGCTAGCCGTTAGCATAGCCTTAGCCACGGTGAGAGAAGCTGATTTCCTCGTTTGTGGCAACGGCTTGAGTTTCTTGTAGAGTTTTTGCTGCTTGAGAGACATTTCTGAGACCACAGAGTGACGGCAGACAGAGAGAGGAGGCTGCATCAGACCTGAAGCAGAGCATTTATCAATAATCGGACAATGAAAAATACAGATAATTGGAAAAATGCCAAATATCGGCCACAAATATGGGCTGATAATGACTCTATCCCTAATGACTACTGATGCTTAGGCGGGCTTATACCCATAGTCTACATCTAGTCAGTCAGACTAACGGCCACTTAAACGTCCTTTAACATCAGAGCATCAGAGCTGTAAATCAGGGACCAGTCACTTCAGATTTGCAGAGTTCTTGTGTTCTCAGAGGCGTGAAATATTGTGAAGCCAACAGTCCGACGTCAACAGTAAAAAATACATTTCCACTGAGTGTCTTTCATTGTGCTGGATCTCGGTGTTGAGTCGCCTCTTTGTGGGACGATGACACAGACGAGCAGCAGCCGGCAAAGACAAGTTGTCCAATTAAAAATAAATATTGTCACTATTTGAGCATCTGCCAAACCACACGGGCCAATGTGCATTCATGCGTGTGAAGATAAAGCAAACACCTGCCCACATTTTTTTTAAAAAAATCCCCCAAAACAAAAAATGCAGACACACAAAAGTTCCATCAGGATATTGGCAGCAGCTTCGCCACAAACCATCTTTTCCTTTCTGCCTCCTTCCCACACAGCAATCTTCATTTTCACACTCCTTTTGTCGACGCTGCCTCTGCACCCACCACCGGCCTTAATTCTCCCAACACAGATCTCATTCGCTCACGTTTTCATTCATGCATCCTCTCCGACGCTCTCCCTTCTCTCATGTCTATTCCTTTTCTTTAATTTCCCCCGCTCCCTCTTTGTTTCACCTCCTCCCCCTCTCTTCTTTCCTCCTCTTTCTGGGGCTGATCAGAGACCAGTAATCTTTCTTTTTCACACCTTCTGACTGTATTTCTGCTCGCTCTCGTGTCCTTCTCCTCCGTTTTCTTCCCTCCATCCTTGTATCTCCGGCTGCCTGCGTGACGCCCAGAGCCAGCTTGGCGTTCTGCACCGCTGTTGTTCAGGGGCTACTAATTTTTGGCAGATGTTTCTCAGCGGCCGAGCCAAACGCCGTCTTGCCTCCTTCATCTCGGCTGTCCTCTAGCTCCTCAAGTGTGAGCTTCCTGGCACCTACGTCCGAGTTAATACCAGTTTTCTTTTTCACTTAAAACAATATTTCACTGCTGCTGCTGCTTCCAGGGGCCACACAAGGTTCTCAAACTTAGCTCAGTTATAAAGTAAGTGTCAACTAATTGGAGATTTATGCATAGCTGAAATAAAAAGCACTGCACCACAGATTTTCTTCTATTTCTTGTGCTTGCATTAACTTTTAAGTAACATTTACACCCAATAGCTACCAGTTTAACAGTCACATACTTAACAAAACTGCCAAAAATAAGTTAATGTACCCTTGAAAACTCATTATTGTGTATTAAAGTTCCACAATTAGGAGTTTTTCTTCGTTAAAATGACCCCTTCATACCTTAAAATGACTTTAATGTGACTCTGTATTGTTGCTTTATCTAGAATGTGCAGATCTATGAAGTCCCCGCCTCACTATTTTAACTTAGCTGCAACTAGAGCACAGCAGCTCACCTGCAACTCTCCTAAAACACTGTAAAACTGCTCTATTCTACCTCAAATTATTCTGCTCGACTGTGTCTGATTTGCATGAAATTTTATTAGCATAAAATATGGATATTAATAAAGACATTTGTGAAGTTTTTGCTTGATATATCGAGTACTTTCCGAGATAATTTGTAAAGAAAAAATTCCCGTTGACCCCTTTTTTTAGCAAGTTTTTTCCCGCACATTTAAAATTTGAGGCTACGTTTGAATGACAACTTCTCAAGATTTAATGAAGATAAAAGACTGAAATTTTCAGTTATTTCTCATCATGTCATTGATTCAGAATCTGCAATACTGAACAAGTAGATCAAACAGTCTCTAATCATAAGCGAGGTGAATTATGACAACAATTTAAAGCCAAAATGATAAGGTCCCATTTTTGAGCACTCGTTAACAAAAAAACTAATAATGCAGAAGTCAGCTAGTGATGTTTTCTGAACCATATGTAGTTGTATTTTACAATAATACAAAAACTGAACATATATAATACTTTTTAATATGAAATATTTGGTCACTTTAATGAAAAAAGTAATTTTTGTTGGACTTAATAATTGAGCAGTTTGACAAGTTGCACCACAAAAACATAAATATTGAGTTCTGGAGTTTGAAAATCATAATTACTACCAAAGAAATCAATGTCCTGACAAGAAATAATATTAAAGTCTTTTGGTATATCAAGCAAAACTTCACAAATATACATAATTATAAATTTTTTATGCTATAAACATTTTAAATAAATCAGTGAGAAAGCAGCAGATATTGTTACCTCCACCAAGGAGGTTATGTGATGGCCGGTGTTGGTTTGTTTGTTTGTTTGTTTGTTTGTGTTCAAAATAACTCGAAAAGTTATGCACGGATTTGGATGAAATTTTCAGGAAATGTGTGAAATGGGACAAGGAACAAATGAGTGACCTGGATCAACGTCTGGATCCAGGAATTTTTTTTTTAATGTAAGTGTAACCAGGTGGACAATTAAATGTGGTTTACTCTAAAAGTCACCAGAGGGCACTCTTGTTTTTGGGGTAACCCCCTGTGACCACGTGAGATTTTGGGGCTCCACGCGACAGACAGCGACAATGACGGAGTTCTCTTTCTTTCCTGAGCGACATACGCACGGTTGGGCCGGCATTCTTATCTTCGGTTGTCTATGAAGCTGGGAGGCTGTTAGGAGCTGCCGCGCTAGAGGCCGCACCTGTTCATTAGGTCGGATGGAGTGAATGCCGCATTGTCAGTAGGAAATTTCAACTGTCTGTAATTACATTTGTATCTATAACGTTCCATACAAAATATGTGAATTGGGAGATTGTGCTGGGGATGGACTGAAGCTCCTTGGCGGAGGTATGAGCTCTCCGAGTGCTTTTCTAGTTTTGGAAATGTAATAATTTGAGAGAAGCTTTTAAAAATGGGACTTTTCATCGCCCTTGTCTCGCTCATAATTAGAGACAGTTTGATCTGTTTGTCAAATATTGTAAATTGTGAATCAAGGACATGGTAGAAAATAACAGAACAAATTTCAGGCTTTTATCTTTAATTGTTCCTGGGACATTGTTGTTGAAACGGCCTCGAATTTCAATGTGCAAAAGAAGCTGCTGAAAGCGGGTCAACAGGAAATTAAAAGAAAAGTTATCTAGGAAAATATCTGATAAATCAAGCAAAAATTTCTCAAATATCTTCATAAATATCCATATTTTATGCTATAAAATATAAAAACAGGCTAATCAGAGATGTTCAAGCAGAAATTGTTCTGAACATTTAATAATTTGAAGTTCTGTAGAGCAGTTTTGCAGTGTTTAAGCAGAGTTGTTGGTGAGCTGCTGTGCTCGAGCTGCAGCTTTGTTAAAATCGAGAGGCAGGGACTTCATAGATCTGTGCATTCTGAGTGGGCCAATGATGTAGAGTCACATTAAAGTCATTTTAAGGTAGTAAGGGGTTATTTTAATGAAGAAAGGGTCACTGTTGTGGAACTTTAACACACAGAAATGAGTTTTTAAGGGTTAAATGAACTTACTTTTGTCAGTTTTAATAAATATAACTGGTCACCTGGTAGTTAATGGGTGTAAATATTCTGTTAAAGCAGTTTTGAGTTCAGAAATGCATAAATCTCCAATTAGTTTACGCTTGCTTACACAGGACCTACACAACATTATGCAGATGGCTGTAATGTTTTGGCTGTTTGTCTCTTCCTGCAGCGCGGATCGTCGATCTTAAGTGCTGTTTTGGGAAACATGTAGAAGTTTTTCCAGGCTGGTAGAAAGCGCCCATGATTTAGGATTGATTGAGACGGGGCCCGAGGCTGTGAAGCTGCCTGTCTCTGCAGAGCGTACAAGCAGGGCGGCGTCTGCGGATTTTCAAAGGAATGGATGTGAACTCTCTTCATGGCCGTTTATTTTCAAGTTCCCCCTGTTCCCTCATTAATCCAAACTCAATTGTCCTGATAGATTTTGCCCATTTTCACGGCAGCGCAGCTCCGAGGTGAGCTGATGGAATTAGCGCCGTGGAAATGGACTTTATTTTGCCCACATGTTTACTAAAAAAGCCACAATGCGTTTTAAATGGCGCCGCATCTACATGATGTTTAATTACACGCCTTTGTTTTGCTTAATTTACTGTTGAGGCTGTGTCAGAATCTGCAGTATTAGACAAGCAGATCAAATAGTCTCAAACAGTAAACAGGCTACAAATAATTTCACTCTCCTGTGTGTATATCTATGCATTCGGCTCCGGCTGGCTTTTATAAGAGAAAACACGGCGACGACCGAATATCTTTGACATTGCAGTCAGCAGATCTCCAGCCCTCGAATCAATAAATCCATTTTAACTAAACATGAGTTAATGGATGGCAGAGAGACAGAGAGACAGGAATAATGGACCGGCCTCTGGATTGTGTTTCTAACCGTTATTGCTTTTTTAATGTAAAAGGTGAGCAGGAGGTCCAGTGTTTGCTTTTGGGAATCAGAAGACGGAATAAAAGGTTGTTTCCTGGTAAAGACTTTCTAGAAAAACAGACATCAGTGATTCAAAGACGCTGTCTAAGAGCTCCCCAGTCCATTACTGCTCCTTCTGAGAGGATATTCTTTACTTCAAAGTGCTCTAATATGGAAAGCTGCTGTAACCAACCCAAATGGCAAAATAATAATTTTTTTTTTTCCATCACTTGATTTTCCCTTTTATTTATTTTTTTTGCCTCTCTGAATCCAATCAGGCAATTCTGGGAAGGAAATGAAAACAAACGATTATGTGTGCGCGTGGTTTGGAGTGTTTGCTGTTCAATCAAACCTTAATGTGTTATTGTGCTCTCCTGCCTTAGGAGAGGAAGCGTTAAATGAAAGACAACAGTTTGAAGAATGATTTTGTTGTTCACAACTTGAATACAGTCGTAGCTTTGTTCAAACATTTTCTCTTTGAGGATTACAAACACCCGGCCACCAGTTTTTTACTGATTACAGAAGCCGACGTTCCAGCAGTCGCTTTGATTCTCTAAAAAAATCACTCCGGCTGATTTTCAGTAACTCATTTTCTTTTTTTGAGGCAGAAAAACTGCTTCAATTGATTGGAGTCTGGAAAATGTTTGCCGTTTGTGAAATCTCGATTTAGTTTGTCCTTCCTTGGAAAATAAAAGCAAGTTTCAAACCATTATTTTCCAAATCAGGTAAAACTTTCAAACACCTCCTCTGGTGAAAATCAATGTTTTTACCTTGTTAAAATATCCATGTAGCGTGTTTCATATGTAGAAACTTTTCTTTATCACCAGCTATGGTTATTAAAAATGACATCTGTGAATTTTAGCTTGATGTAAATTTTTGATGTCTCCTGTCACCACACTTTCAGCACCTGTTTTGCACATTGAAATGTGAGGCTGTTTGAACAACAGTATCTCCAGAACTAATGAAGATAAAAGCCTGAACTTTTCACAGTTATTTCTAGGAATAGGACAAAAATATCGATACAGTGATATATTGTCGTCCCTCCTCGTGTGATATGAGTATCGATACGCTGGCGCCAAATATCGAGACTTTAATTGATATAATATCGTGCTCTAATAAGGCGCTCTAAACGCTTCAGATTTTCCTGCCAGCTGCCATTTCCCCAGCGTCACTACTTGATGACTCAACATGGCGGTGTTTATCACATGAATGAGGGAGACTTGAGCGGAAATGAATTGGCCGAAGAAGAGTTTGTACAGGTATAATGGTGGACAGCAACTCTACCGTAAGAGATGCCCCATCCATGTTTAAGTCCAAAGTGTGGCCCCATTTGGGCTTTGGCAACATTGAGGGAATGAGCAAGCTGGACAAAGACTATTCCATATGCAAGAACTGCCTCGCAAAAGTAAAGAGGCAACATCACGAACATGCAAACCCACCTGCAACGCCACCATCCTAAACTCCCCACCGAGAAAGCGGCCGATGCAGCTAACATTTCAAGTCAGCCTGCAGCCGTTAACACAATGTTTAGAGCAAAGCTTCCTTTCTCGTCCCCGAGGGTTGCCAGCATTACAACGTCCATCGCTGGGTTCATTTGCAAGGACCTCCGTCCATACAGTGTAGTCGAAAATGAAAGGTTTAGAACAATGTTACATACACTGGAACCAAGGTATAAAATACAAAGCAGAAAATATTTCACCGGAAAAGCAAGTCCAGCTCTTTATGATGAGACGAGAGGTTAAAGTGACACCAAATTGCAGTAACTAAATAAATACCGAACAGGCATTTTGCATTTTTCAGTTATAGATATCGTGATGCATCGTTATGTGATTGTCTTGCGATATATTGATTATCACAGTATCGTGATAATACCATTACCATGAGCCATGTATTGTATCGTATCATATCGTGAGGTACCCTGTGATTCCTACCCCTAGTTATTAGGGTAGGGGTAGTTATTCCTACCCCTAGTTGATAATAGTTATTATCATCATGTCATTGAATCCGAATCTGCCATCCTATACAAGTAAATCACATAATCTCTGACTCTAAACAAGTTGAATGTCACAATAATACTAAATTCAGCATATAGAATACTTTGTCACAAAACTAAAATTTTAAAAAAAGTTATTTTGGTTGGACTTTAATAACTGATTGAGCAGATTTGACAAGTTGCACCACAAAGACAATTCAACTAGAACAGAGAATTGGTGATCGTTCCCAAACAAATTACACAAAACTCCATGACAAGTAAACACCAACAAAGTGGAGTTCAAAAATGAAAAACATGCCTATATTAAAAATAAGATATTTTCTTGGTTATATGTGGAGAACCATGATGTTTTGCAGACTCTGAATCGATGGCACAGTGAGAAATAACTGTAAATGTCAGGCTTTCATCTTCATTAGTTCCTGAGATGTTGTCATCCAAACATAGACTCAGATTTCAGTGCAATATTGGACAAGTAGATCAAATAACCACTGATTATGGATGAGTTGAAACATGACAAAAAACTGAAGCCGTCATGAAAAGTGTCATCTTTGAGCGCACATTAGCTTAAAAATGAAAATGCAGAAGTCAGTTGGAGATATCTTCTGAACCCTATGCAGTTTCACATCACAATAATACAAAACAGAACAGCTCTGGACAGATGAGCCGTGGAGCCTCCGTGGATCGAACCTATTAAGGTTTGCTTGATTGGCTTTGGATCTGAGGAGTTTGGAGGTCGGATTAATGTCTTATTGCGTTCCCTGAGCTGTTTCTGAGGTGCAGCAGGACGCATCGTCTAGTGTCTTATCTAGAAAAATGCTACGTGTCCGAATAGCTTCCACATAAAATCCTGGATCCAAGGTTTCCCAGCAGAACGTCGCTTTATTACGGTGATCAATGTTATCCGTGGTTTTATTGTTGTGGTTGGTCCGTGTGCATGTTAGACATACACAAATCATCATAAAGTGTAAATGTTCTCAGCAACACAAAGAAATGTTTACATAAAAACAATGCTTCATGTCTACTGATTGGAAACCAGCTCAAGAAAGTGGCTTATTTTAGCTGCTACAACCGTATAAATGGATGGTGGCTGTTTGTACACGACGTAGAATTGCATTATATTTCTGGAAAGGATAGAAAAATTCATTTCTAGAGTTTTACTTGCAGCAAAATCAAAACAGCCTTTAATGGAGCTCAGTCAGAAATAGTACTTGGAATCTACAAATGGGTGACAAATTAAAGGAAAAACCTGAATGCTTGATCAGTGTAGGCCATTTTGGGTCACTGCAAATCAATGCAAAGTTGAGGAATCAGCTTTATACTTTAGAAACGCTTCTATCCTGATGGTAGTGGTCTCTTCCAGGATGATAATACCTCCATCAGAATGACTTGAGGGGCCACTGAATGGTTTGAATCACATGCTGTAGCCTTCACAATCAGCAGAACTTGAAGAGGAGAAGATTTTAAATAATCTGTCACCTTCTCTACATGTGTGACTGCTTAGATATCAGCGGTAGTAGTAAGTAAAGAAGTAAGTTGAGCGCCTGATCCAGTTAGATGATTACCGATCACATCAGCATGCCCACGTAATGAATGATTATAAATAATCATGGAGGAAGCAGCTGCTCTGCTACGAACGCAACGCACACAGCTCCTCTCTGCTGCTGCTGCTGTGTGTCGGCTGCAGGGATTTATTTATCTCACAAACTACATACAAACAGCTGTAAACAGAACTCCAGTAGACGTGTTTGACAGTTCAGAGAAGCTTGGCAGGAGGAGACGTAATTGCTGATGGGTTGACGTGATGTATGCAACATATCTGTGTCTGCAGGCTGGTTGACTGATACGCAAGCTGTGTTTGCATGTGGAGGCGTTTGTGTGTGTGAGAAAACAGGGAGAACTGGCAGATCAATTTCACAAAGCAGTTGTTCAGTTAATTTGTGTGTGTTTTTCAGTGTAGGGTCGTTTTCAAATGTAAGCGAGCCCCCCAAAACCCGCTGGCAGGTTTGACAGGCATGTTGACTTTAAAGGAAATGGTGAAATTACACCGTTTATCACAGCCAGAAAACGGATAAAACGTTCAATTTTCAGTGAAGGTTCTTTGAGCTACTCATCCCGTGATGTGCTGTTCTGTTGGAAAACGAAACTGGATCTAAGGTTAAAATCGTTATATGTCAACTTAAAGATTCACCAAAAATAAAGTGAGCGCACTAACGAGATTCTGTAAAAAACAAAAAAATTCTGCGCCCCTCTGTGCAAACACGAAGCCATGGGCGATTCAGTTGTCAGAAAAGGTCACATGACAAAAATTCTGTAATTTTTAGGCTGAACTGCAGGCTGTGTTTTCACAAATATATATATGGAAGCCTAAAATCATGATATTTCATCAAAATGTCTTTGTTGCCCTTTTAAAAATCACCAAAAATGTACAATTTTCTCTGACAAGATGCTGTAAAAAGCAAAAAATTTTGCATGATTCGTCACAACCATAGAGCCATTACTGACTGAGCTTTGACCAACGGATGACAAAAATTCAGGGACATTTCTGCTAAACTGTGTGAAATTGCAGGATGTGTCTAGTCACAGAAGACAGTATGGAGACAAATTAAAAATGTAGTTTTTTTAATCATCAAAATTATACCATTTATCAGAGTGAGGAACAGTAAAACCAGAAAAAAAAAATCAGATTTTCAACTTTATGACAGTCTGCTTCTCAGTGATGTGTCCTCCTGTGGGAAAATGAACCAAATCTTTGCTTAAAATCGTTGTATTTAATCAAATTTACGTTTTTCTATGTCTCATTTCGTCCATCAAATTTCTATATATTGCTTAATCCTCTGTAGGGTCGCGGGCGTGGCTGTAGCCTATCCTAGCTGACTTGGGCAAAGGCAGGTCGCCAGCCTATCACAGGGCTACACATAGAGACAGACAACTTAACACACTCACATACACACCTACGGACAATTTAGAATCATCAATTAACCTCAGCATGTTTTTGGACTGCGGGAGGAAGCTGGAGAACCTGGTGAAAACCCACACATGTACGGGGAGAACATGCAAACTCCACACAGAAAGATCCCAGGCGTCCTAACCGTGACGCGAACCAGGGATCTTCTAGCTGTGAGGCGACGCTGCTAACCACTGATCCAACATGCAGCTGTGTCTCATTACAAACTCTGCAAAAAAACCCGTTTGCATCAACCAAATGTAAAAAAACAAAAAAATTCTGCACTCCTTGGTGCAACTGTCAAGCCATGACTGACTCTACTGCGACCAACAGTCACGTGTCAAAAACTCAGGAACTTTTCGGCTGAGCTGTGTCGTTCTGTTGGAAAATTAACCAAATCTAAGCTTAAAACTGTTGTGATTCATCAAAGTCATGTTTTTCCATGTCTCATTTAAAAATCTGCCCCAAAATAAACTGTTTGCATTAACCAAACATTGTGAAAATGTAAAAATTCTGTGGTCCTTTGCGCAACCATTATAGTCATTAGTGACCCAGCTCCAACCAACAGTCAGAAACTTTTCGACTGAACTGCAGGCAGTGTTAACACAGAGTAGGGGGTAGTATGGAAAGAAATAAAAATGTGAGTAGTAAAATATCTGTAGTGTACAGAGCCACATTTTTGCCAGTGTTTGTGGCACATGTGGGCACCTGGGAAATGTTGTACATGTTGATTCCAGGTTTTTTTTCGAACAAATAATAAAATAAATTCAATTTTCCTTTTTATTTCTTTACGATTTATGACATTACAACTGTTTCAAACAGCACAGGCAACATTTTTGAGTTCTATCAGCGGGTTAAACACCAAATGCCACAAATAACATCTGTGTTCACAGGCCCTAAAAATGAACAAGAGCAATAAAAGCAGGAATGAAATCTGCAGTTTACGATTATTCCTGCAGATCCCATTTGTCTTAAGACGCTCAAAGATAGTTTTTATGATCATCTTAGCCTTAAGATGCTTTTGGGAAACAGAATCCTGTAGCTCTCTAGTTCATTTTATTGTCCTCTTGGTTCGCATTGTTCTCGTTTTCAGCCTGACCTTCCTATTGTTCTGCTTTAATTGTAAATCTATAAATCCTCTCTCTCTTTTTCCTATCATCTCTGCTTTATTCTATTTTCTCCCTCATCCACTCCTCCTCCTCCTCCTCCTCCTGCTGCTCTACGTCTTGTCTTGCCATCATTTATTTCTCCTCTCCCAGTTCATCACCTCTCTGTTGCAGTGTGACCTAATGACTTGGCAGCTGTTGGCCTGTGTTTGCAGTTTTCTGCCATTTCAGTGCTGGACCAAGGATACAGCTCTGAAGCAGCCGATGAAGGACACCACACTGGAAACGACACACACACACAGACACGTTTATTCTTAGATTTAAACGGGAAAACAGACCAAAAAAGATGAATCCCGACACGCTAAGTCGGGGCAACGACTCTTTAATTAAATGCCACCTGTCTCTCTCACTTGGAAGACGGATTCATTTGAGTTTTTATAGTCATTACTCGGTGGCAGTTTATGGAAAAACCCGGTGGCCAACCCCGTTTGTTTCACTTCCCCACACGAACACCACGACACATGACTGGCAGGGAGACATGAGGAGCATGTAGTTCTTGTACGAGGGGGATTGGTTGGCTCGGCGGTGAGGAGGGATGAGGAGGATGTGATTATGATGTATTACTCCTGCTTATGTCGGTGTCCTGATAAACTTATATCTCCCATGTAACCGGCTGCACCCCTCTGAGCCGCACACATAAATAGAAAGTGTTTGATGGAGCTCCAAACACAGTCGGGACTGATTAGGTACTGTATAATAGGTAATCTTATTATTGTGTTATGTTTAGTGAATATCAATGACGTTAGAGATGTTTAGCCCTCTGAACCCCGAAACCAACGAATGGTGTGGCATGTTTTTGTAAAAATTGCCAAAATTACACCATTTACCAGAGCCAGAAACTGCAGAAACAAAGAGAGACATGTCAGATTTTCAACTTTCTCATGGTCCTTAAACGGCTTTTCTTTGTTGTTCCGTCGGAAAACAAACCAAATCTAGAATTAAAATTGTTCTATTTCCTCAAAATAAAGACAAAAAAATTGCCAAAAATCAAACGTTGTGAAAAACAAACTATTTTGCAGGTCTTCGTGTAACAATTAAGCCATGACTGACTCCACTGTGACGAAGGCTACGTTCAGGCTGCAGGGCTTAATGCACAATTTGGATTTTTATGCGAGTTCGTTCACATTTCCAATTAAATGCGACTTGTATGCGATCTTCTGTGTGAACTTCATACGACCCAAAAGTGTCGCGCATGTGCAGAAGAGGACACGACGACGTCACACGGCAAAGCTGCTATCTAGCAGTTCTAACGATTGAACGGTGGGTTTATCTCCCAAATTGCGGTCCAGCTCTTCGTAAAATTTTGAGTCTTTAGCCTCCTTATTTTCAGCTTGGAGGCTCTTTACTTTTCTTTGGCATTGGAGCCAGGACCGTTTATAGCCACGCTCGTCCATTTCTTTGAAAATGTTTTCAAAAACCCCCCAGTTCCAGTTTGTCCTGATAGAGCTGTCCTCCCAAATATTAATTAACTCTGAAACCTCCATTGACTGGACTCCACATTATCGTCTACCATGGTTGTTGTTTTTGTTCCTGATTCCGCCTACTTGAACGCAGAATAGGCTTGTATCAGTGACGTGTAGGTCGGATAAATGCGACCTGGCCGTTCAGACAGAAGTCGCATGGCAAAACCACGTGGATTTAGAACCACATTTCCAAGTGGCCTGGGTCGCAACTGAAAAAAATGGATCTGTGTTGTTCAGACTGTCATGAAAAGATCAGATACAAGTCGCATAGGGGCAAAAAAATCAGATTTGGGTCACTTTAGCCTGCAGTCTGAATGGAATTTAAGAGTCGCATGTAAAAGAAATTCAGCTGAACTGCAAGCAGGAGACAAGTATGGAGGCAAATTCAAAATATAAGCAGTAAAATATACATATAGTGTAAAAATTCACAATGTTCTTTTTATTTTATTGATTCCTTTTTATATTTGTAAAAAAAAAAAAAATAATATATATAAGCAAACGGCTTAACTTTAAAAATTTATTATGATTAAAGAATTTTTTTAAAATAAATTTACTAAACTGCACAAACTAGTTGTACTTCTCTCTACTTCTAGCCCTGGTTGTGTTTTTCCATTGAGGTGCAGGAAAATGAGCTTAAAGTGAGTACAGTAGAGCCCTGTTATTATCATACCCTTTTTGCAAAGCAAAACTATGACTATATCCGCGTTATTCTAATATGCGGGCTTCAAAATGGCGGCGATATCAGAGCAATTATAGCATTTGTGTTGATCTATAGGCCTATGAGACTTGTTTCAGTCATCAATTTGTTAATTTGAATGGGCATAGAACTACATTAAAGTTGCTTGAAAAAAGAAAATAGCTGTTTAATACTATATTTATTACAAAATAATGTGTGATAATTAATCGGTTGCTTGCTATACAGTGACTGGGTATGATATTATCTATTCCTGGGACCAAATTTTGTGCATTTGCCTATGACTATACCCGGGCTTATGACATTATCCTATGACTATAAACGGGCATATTTACTATAATTACATAAGAAATGGTTTTGGATTTCAAAATTCTATGACTATATGCGGGCTATTCCAATAAGCGGTATGATATTAAGTGGGCTCTACTGTATTAATGTGACAGGAGATTCAGAGGGTTAATGAATATCAACGAAGTTAGGGATAATAAATTGGATAACCATCTTCTGCAGATTTACTGTGAACAATGCAAAATGTAAATTTCACTCCAAAATGAGTAATTAAAACAGCTAAATTAAATTTTCATGTTGAGTTGAGACAGTTTTTGTCTGGTGACTCCCAGTAATAGTATAAAAAAAACACTAATTCCCTCTCTGATCAACGACTTCCAACCTGGAACGCTGATATAAAAGGACTTAAAGCTCAGACAGATTGCAGCAATTTGCAACGTGATTATGATGACTAAGATAATTCTGCAAATAAAAACTGCCTTTAATACCTAAAAGGTTTTGAATCAACTAAATAAAATCACATTCAGACATTAAAAAAAACTACTTTAGAAATACTTACAAGCCCTGTGTGGTAGAATTAACAAAACATTTAATCAAACATTGCATGGCCAAACCGTATGTTGAGCATTGAGCTAAAGCCAATTAGCTTAGCTGAGCATCAGGGCTGGAGGCAGCGGAATCAATTCGACGGGCTCAGTCCCACGTTCAAATGTACGACGTACAGCAGTTCCAAAGCTCATTAATTAATCTGTAGTTTAGTCTGTAGTGGGTTTTACAGGAGATTATGAGCCATTGCTTAACTGTGAGCAAATAAACAAGATAAAACCTGCTAATCGGTGAGCTCTAGAGGCGCTGGCAAGGATATTTTTGTTTCTTTGGACACATCAGTCGGCCCATTTAACTTTCAGCTAGAAGGCGGATGAGCGTATTTCCTACAACTAATAACCTCGTATCATGTCGGGTGTAAATTCTAAACGTTCCCTCAAACAATGGAGGTGAAAAATCCTGTTCATTTTAACCATTTCAAACGTTAAGAGACTTACAATTAGAGAACTTGTTTGCTTTGGATTAGCTGTTAAATCAGCAGTGCAGAAGATTAAGAACTTAGAACAGACCATCAGACCATCTGGTTCTTAATTAGAAGATAAAGCTATGAGCCTATGTGCATAAAAACTTTAAGGTGGAAGTTAACTGCAACACCTAAAGTGAATTTTGGAGCAACAAATCCAATCACTAAGTTTAAAATTCTGGTTTGTGTAACGCTAACAGTGAGAGCTAAAGATTACGGTGTTGAGAAAACATGATCTGCAGTTTAAATTAGATCAAAATTGGACAGTTTTTTCTTCACAGTTTCAACAAGATTTTACTCCAGATCATCAGGTTTCATGTTTTTTAATTCTTTTTTTGGTCCATCTGGCCAAAATGACAAAGACGAAATAAGTAAATCTCTTTTTCATAATTAACATGTATTGGCTTTATGCATTTCAGCAACCAAACGAGGCTCCATCAAGCTGCATCTGCATTAGGCCAGTTGAACCAGATGCAAGCTAGTTAGCACCAAACGTAGCTTTGCATTTAATGTGTATTAGGATCTATGAGCTGATTGGCCAACTTCGGACCGTATGGATCCGTGTTTTAATGGCAGACTCCGTATTTTGACAGTAAAAACCATGACGTCAGCAAGCAAATGAAATAATTAAATCATTGTTACTTACCACCCACCAGTAGTAGACATCAGAGGGCAGTTGGATGTTGTCTCTGGTCCAGACAGGCGAGATGTCCGGGTCGTAGTTCTCGTCGAACCAGTCGGAGACGCCGGGGTCTCCGACACATCGGGAGCAGGCGCAGGTCTTCTGCTGGGCGGCGTCGGGGGGCGACAGCCGGTGAGCGCCCACGTAGCTCGGCACCAGCTTCACTCGTCTCGACTCCTCCCACCCGGGCGGCTCCAGGTAGTTGAACCCGACGCCCCCTCGTAGCGACACGGACAGGAAGAGCGAGGTGAGGAAGACGAGGACCAGCGAGCCGAGGAGAACCCAGATCCGGCGGGAGCATCTCATCCTGCCACCCTTCTCCGCTACGCCTCCACCGCTTCCTCCAGCTCCCGCCCCGATGCTACCTCCACCGCCCACCACCACCCCTCCGCTCATCCAGGGCCTGAGCTCGGCGAGTCGGGGAGCTCCCCTGGACGGACCCCCGCTCCAGGACCCCCAGCCCCAGCGCCTGTCCCTGTGCAGGGTGGAGGACGGGATGCGGCCCCCCCATGGCCATGTTCCCACCCCTGGGCCTGCCACTGTCCCCAGCCCAGCACCACCTTCTCCTCCTCCTCCTCTGCTGCCTCCACGCAACCACCACCACCAAGGCCTGGTCAGCGTGACTGGGACGACCCCACACAGCACACACTCTAAACCAAACACACACCGATGGAGTCAATTTGTCTCTAGCTCAGCGATGCTCCGACACACTCAGAGGTTGCAGCTGAATCACTCACAGCTGTAGCTTCCGAACTCCTTTCAATCTGAGCTGATCTCTCCTCCCTCCTCCTTTTAACTTTACAACTTTCCCTCTCTTCTCACTTTTCCCCTCCCTGTTTCTGTCTGATTAACTGCATCCTCGGTGAAATCCGGCGGCTGGATGCAGCAGGTCCTTCTCGTTTTCTGAGTCATCTGGCGTTCAGCTCCGGCGCTCGCTTTCCTTTCTCTCTTTGCACTGAAGCGACGTAGCCAAAATGAATAAAAAAAAATCTGGCAGACTAGTGGAGAGAGAGGGAGGAAGGGAGGAGCAGGAGAAGAAGAAGGGAGGAGGTCTGGCCTGAAGGGTGTTCCATCACCGCTCTAGCCATCCTTAACAAAAAAAACCTCTTTTTCTTTTCTCTTTCTCTGCACGGCTCCTCTGTCCTCTGTGGTTTCTTTTTTCTACTCGTCTTTATGCCTTGCTGTTGAGGTTCACCTCACTCACTTTCTCTCCGACTCAAGGTCTCTCCTTTTTCTCTTCCACCCCTTTCAGTACATTGTCTGGCTATTTCACCGAGGCGCTGCTTTCTCTTCTGAAAGTTGTCAAAGTTGAGGACAGAAAGTTTCAATTCTTTGCGGCGAATGATGAAATTTAAAAGGAAAAAACTAAGACAGAAGATTTCACGACTGTAAATATCAGTGCTGCGGCCGACTTGTCCATCTCTGTTCCAACAGAGAGCAAAAAGTAAAAAAGATAAAAACAACACGTGGGAGGAGGAGGAGTTTAAAGCGTCAGATTGCTTGACATCCGTCCAAAAGATGAAAGATTTTTAAGATTTATCCGGCTGCACCGAGGAGGAAGGCCGAGAGTGGCGGATGGAGCGAAAGGCTCACGGGGTGAAAAAAAAAAGACAAAACCAATCAGCCCCAAATCTCATCTTCTCCCCAGCTGGCTTTGAGAGGACGTCGGGAGGAAGGGTGGGGGAAGCATCTGTCCTGCCGCCCAGAGCATGAGTGTGTGTGTGCATGTGACGGAATGCGTGTTAAGCTAGGTTCACACACCGTCTGCCAGATGCACTAATTTAATTGTGTTGCTGCAGCTGTGCCAGCCTGTGAGTGGTTGTGTTTGGGCACGCCCTGTTGGCCGCCAGCGCCGGTTTCATGAGGCCGCCGAGCTTAAGGTGACTGCTGCTTTGCTCTAATCGGCTAAACTGTAATCCGAGGGTAGGACCCCTGCTTTGCCCACTTCATGCCAACTCTCTGCCCTGCCCATGTTCACCTGACGCCCTGCAAACACCTGCTTAGCTCACCTGCACACGCACCGCTACACCTCGGTGGTTTTACCGCAGTAGCTGCTAGTTATTGATGTGCAGGTGTCCCAAAGTCCAAAACATTGCTTCCAATGGAGTTAAGAAATCATTTCAAATGTCCGTCTGTGTGTTTGAGCCTCAATCCAGGATTTCTGGCTGTTTAATCTGCAGAAAACCTGCAGAGACACAGAGAAAGGGATAAAAGACAAAATGCCATTTAGTACCAGTAGCTTCAGACATCTTTATTCTTCTTCTTTAACCCTCTTAGTTTTCATTTCCTCTCAGTTTAAACCAGCCAACATCGGGTCAAGAGTACACAATCTGTTGCTGTTGATGTTCTCGATTCCTGACTCTTTTTAAAAAAAATTTTGGTCTATAAAATGTCAGAAAGTAGTCGATTTGTGTTCCCCTACACCTTGTTTTGTCCACAACCCAAAAACAAGTCACAAATGAGCAAAGAAAACAGGAAATATTCAAATTTAAGAAGCGGAAACCAGAGAGTAAGAACTTTTTTCTTCTTTAAAAAACTCAAAATCACTCAAACCAGCTGTCCTTGAGCCAACATCATGTAGAGAATACACCGTCTGTTGATTTGCAGTGTTAATTTCAGAAGCTGAAACCAGATAATTAAGACTTTTTCTCATTTGCTGATGAGTTTTTTGATCCATAAAAGGTCAGAAAGCCTGAAAATCAGTTTACCAATGGCCAAGGTGATGTTAAAAACAAGTAAAGAAAGACTTTTTCTTTCTTTGAAAAAAAAAACACTTAAACCAGCTAATTATCAAAATACTTGGTCTGATTTGTATAAAATCTTTTTCTTTGATTAATTATCCAAATAGTAGTCTGTTCTGTGGAAAATCTGCAGAAATAAAGAGAACAAGGTAAAAGACAAAATGCCATTTAGCACCATTAGCTTCACTCAGGTCAAGGTCAGGGTGAGGCTATATAGCACATTTAAAAGCAACCAAAGTTGACCAAAGTGTTCTTATTTGCAGTGTTTTTCCTTCTGCTCTTCCACTTTCGCCTCTTATTTTCTTTTTTAGAATTATTTTACTCGTCTCATTCCTCTTTTCCTCCATCTTGCTCAGTTTGTCTTTCAGACCGTCCATCACGGGGGATAAAGGGGGAAACATGGGTGTGAAAAAAACACAGAAAAAAAACCTCATGGTCTCTCCTGTTTGTGTGTCTGTGTGTGTTGATTGCTGCTGAATAAATTTCAAAATGTCACTCGGCTGAATTGGAAATGCTGAGGCAGACTGACAGCATACAGATTGGAGGAGTCGGGGCAGAATACTAAGCGGAGAAACAGAGTTTCTATACAAACTGCTGTCATATCTGCTGTCTGCTGTGTTTATTGCTGCTGCACTGGATCATCATGCTTCCTGTCACGCTGCACAAGTTTGCAGCCATTTTTTTTTTCATTTTAGACGAGCGAGAGACTAATTAAGATTTAATGTCAGGTTGTTTTGACACGTTGCACCCGTCTCTGGAAAAAAAAAAGCACAATGGAGTGTTTTTTTAATGCTGAACTCGGAGCATTAGTTAAAGAAAAATCTCATTTGGAACTGCAATGTTTATTCATCCTGTAAGAAGAAGGAGGCTGTGTGAGGAAATATGACTTAAACTCCCTTATGTCATCAGCTCAACAAAAAGATTAGTGACTGAATAACCACTGCGGGGAGTTTTGGTGAAGCCTTTAAACTCTTGAGTACATTCTTGCTGTAAACAGATAGAAATTATAATAAACACACAGAACTGGTGCTTCAAATGAGCCGTTTAAATTCAGGAGTAAATACAAATCGGATGTGGAGGAAACCATCAGGAAAACAGAAATGTAGCAGACGTCATGTTTAAAAAATACACCATCTGTTGTTCTGATGTTACTTTGTCTTGTTTGTGGTCGTCGTCGATTAATCTGTTGATTATTTTCTCGATTAATAGTTGAGTTGTTTGGTTTGTAAAATGGCAGAAAATGGTGGAAAATGTCGATTAATGTTTGCCAAAGTCCAAGACGACAACCTGATACCCCAAAGATGTTCATAAATGAGTAAAGAAACCAGAAAATATTCATATTTAAGAAGCTGAAACCAGAGAATTTCGACTTTTTCTTTATTTAAAAATATCAAAACAAGTAATTGATTATCATAATTATTGATGGATTAAGTCTTGTGCGCTACTAGTAAGTAATTAATGCATCAACATTCTTTACTGTGCTGCTTTACTTCGTCTTGTGCAATAGTCGGCTGTCACGATAGCTAAGAAATAATTTTTATTATTGTCATTTCAAAACCATTAAATATGATGATATAATAATACAGTAGCATAATAATGTAAGTGACCCTTTCAAAGAGCAATGAATATTTAATTATTAAGAATATGTAGCTGCTGGGATAGGAATGTGAAAAAATATCCTAAATAAATAAAACTACACAATCAAAACTAGGAGTCGACTAATATAGTGTTTTCATGGCTGATATTAATACCAATTATTACTAATCAATGTGATCAACAATCCACATTTAGCAGTAACAATTAAAATCTTGGTATCAAAATTTAGAACAACAAACTCCAAGACTGATATTAGCTAAAAAATGCTTTTCATTATTTATGTTTTACATGTGCGTTATTAAAAGAGAGCTTTTCAGGATTCATCCGACAGTTGTGATTGGCTACACCTCATGTAACAGCCAATCAGATAGCAGTGAGGGCGGGACTTTGGTGAGAACAGGTCGTGAGAGGCCTCAGGATCAGAACAGAACTCGGTTTAAAAATGGGATAATAGTACTGATAATTGCTAAAATGCTGAATGTTGGATGTGATAATTGGCCAAAATCAGTCAATCGCTGATTTTAAACTGTAAAATAACACAACTCTTGGGCTTTGCTAACAAAATTTGTACGTAAACAAATATTAATTTGGAAGAGGGGGATAGAGAGTCCTGTCCTGTGCATGAGCTCCAGCTAAGCAAAGTAAAGAAGTGACAGGTGGGATAGTTTTGGTGGAACATTTGAACATACAAAGACGAGAAATGTAACTAAAATTAATAATCGAATAAATAGAATTAGCCGAGCTGCCCTACTGCACGATTAAATCCTCCGCAGAACTTCAAATGTTCAGCGTAGTAGGTTGCTGTTGTTGATTTCTACAGTGAAGGAAACTCTCAGATAGCGGAAGGGAAGGGACAAAGCCGCCTGAAATGAACAGTGGCCTTTGCCTGCATGCGACGTCCAGTGAGTCAGACATCACATTTACAGACCAGGAGGTGTGAATGAACACCGGATGTAAAATCACAGACTTCAACCTTTAACAGACAAAACACTGCAAACCCAGAGAACTTTCCTCAACAAAAAATGCAAAACTTCACCTGGTCCATCGTTTGTGTGCATGCATGTGTGTGTGTGTGTCTTATGGAGGACAGAAACATCCTGAGGCGTCTGAGTCCAAGCCTTACATCTAGTGGTGAAAATCCTGCAGTTTATTCTGACATCATGTCAGCTACACTGTTGGTGACAGTCTAATGTAAACAAATGCACATGTCAAAACAAGGTGGCAACATGGAGGGCAGCAAAAAACAAGTAAAATTCATATTTTTTTTTGTTTTTGGAGAGTCAGTCGGACAAAACATTTGCATAAACTCATCTTTTATGGATTAAAAGTAAGAGTTAGCTGCAGCCCTGTACTTAAAACCTCACAGTGGTCTTTCAGTAAATAAAGACAAACATAATTTTGCCACGAATCCTTATTAAATACCTGAATATGTAGTCATATCATGGTATCTCCTGCTCTATTCACAGAGAAGTGCTGCCTAATTACGCCGTGAAGACATTCTGCCTCCCTTTCATGCTCCCAACCTACCAACACACCCACCCAGCAACAAACTATTATTTCTATTTTTGATGCATCGCCATGGCAGCCAGCAAGCGATGCAGGGTTGTTACAGCAACACGAACCGCCGAGTCCCCAACCTTGACCCGTCTAATCAATGCTAGTGAACTGGGACAGACTTCGCCTGGCTGCAGCTGGTACATTCATTTCTTTTTTTTATGTTTAATTTCTGCAGCTGCTGTTATAAACTAGACACGTCTACAGTGACAGAACATACTGTGGGGGTCATAGCATGATCACATGTCCACTTGGCGTGACAGTGCATTAACCTTCTGAGGCAGTTTCAGGGTGTTTTTTGATTGTTTTTACTCACTGTAGGCTCATTTTTCACTGCAATATCAAGTATGGCAACAGCACAAACATGGCTAGAAGTAGAGAGAACTCAAAACTGTCTTTTGTGCGATGTGACACAATTATAATACAATAAATTATATTTTAAAATATGCTGAATTTCCTATTTACTTTACAAAAATAAAAATATTTACCAAGTAATCCACTTGTACAACATTTTTCCAAGTGCCTACAGGTCCAAGCAATCCTGGAAAAATGGTGGCTCTACCTCCATAGATTTTTTACTGCTCTCATTTCTAATTTGTTTCCATACACTGCCTGCAGTTCAGCCGGAAAGTCCCAGAATTTTTGCCATGTGACTGTTGGTTGCACTTAAGTCACTAATTGCTTCATGATTGTCCTGAAAAACACTGAATTTTTTGCATTTTACGGAATTTGGTTAAAGCAAACTGTATATTTTTGGTAAAGTCATGAATGTAGATTAAAGCCAATTTAATAAAATATTCTAATTTTACATTTAGATTTGGTTAATTTTCCAGATGAAACCTGAAGTCACACATGATAAGCTCAAGGACCATCGTAAGGTTGGAAATCGTACATTTTTTCTGTTTTTAAAGTTTCTGCCTCTGATAAATGGTGTAATTTAGGTGATTTTTTAAAATAGAATTTGTCTTTCAAACCTACCTACAGGTTTTGGGGTTCAGAGAGTTAACAAAAAACTCACAGATTCGCACAATCCGAGTCTTTACAAGTTGTACATTTACTGTCCAAACTTCCCGGCTGACTTTTCCATGAGTTTCAATCCATTTTTTATTCATTTTCCAAATTCTGTATGATGGCTCGTTAGCATTCCTCCCATTTACCACTGAAGCCAGGGGATACAATTAAGTTGAGCATGAAGTTCGCCTCTGCCCCTTTGGTTTTAATAAAAAATGCTCCCAATGCTACTAAGGGCATTATTTATTGTATTCATTACCCATATTTGAGAAATGAGAAGACAAACACGGATAACTGTTGACTGCGGCAGCTGTTGTGGAAACAGCTGTCAGTATTTGTATTTTTATCCGTAACCTCTTTTACAGTCCACACAGCTGTCAGTGAAATTGTCTGTTAAATGATTCATCGCATCAGGTTTTCGCTGCATAAATGCACATTTCTGCACATGCAAGACAACACATCTATAATGCACAGCTTACATCTAACATGTTTCTCCGTCAGACTCATCACCTGCCCACGTGTTAATGCGTTTACACACCTTTGGGAGCAGCTCTCAGGATTTGAACTGTGTTTCATATTCTCTCTGCGCTGCTCTCCCTTCTGAATTCAACACTTCTGCTGCATTGATTTTAGTCCAACTTTTAACAGGAGCCCACTGCTTTAAACTGCCAATCAGCTCTCCCACGTCCCCGAGCTTTGCACTCTCTCCGTTTTCAGCTTTAGGCGTACCTATTGTCCTGTCAAATCCCTGCAAGTTTGATGCCATCACATTTTCACAGCTAGCAATTATCACCCGATGCCTCCTGCCAGCCCGCTTTCTGTAACAATGGCTGCGAACAAGAGTCGGAAATGTTCAGTCTTTTCTCTCGCTCTGCCTCCTGTTGAGCTCCCTCAGTCTAGTCAGCCTCACCTCAGTCGTCCTGGAGGTGAAGATTTCTAATGACTGAACAACAATCGAGTACGAATCCATCCCCATGCAGGCGGATTTCAGGCGTTCGCTGTGCAAAGCCTCGGCCAATGCAGCAGCTTCACTCCACATTTCAGTGCAGAAGAACAGTAAATACCAACTTATTAGCACCGACAGCTCTGCATCCCATGAATACACAACAAACAAGCGCACGTAAATCAAGTTCTGCTGTCCTAATTGCTTTCACACTCAGAAAATCCTTTCAGAAGAGCATCTAGGAATTGCAGATTACAGCACTTAAGGGATAAGAAAGTCTATATTTTTCCTCAAGTGAGTCAACAAAACCCACGAAAAGCTCAAAAACAGCAGGAACTGATCATTCTAAAATGCACTGCCTGCGTCGCCAAAGCTCGATATAGATTATTTCTGTGCCATCCTTTGTTGTCCAGAAAGACAAAGGCTACATTCACATCAACTTAAGCCCTGTGTGAAAAAATGCAGCCGCTCTCATTCATTTGAATGAGGCCAGTCTGGCAGCGCAGCGGATGCCAACACCAGCAAAACCAGGCCGAGCTTTTGTTGCTAGCTTCTGCTAATTAGCACCAAAAGTACAAGTAATGTGCTGGAATGTTATTCACTTTGCAGGTATTTGTTCAATTCAGTTTAAGTCGGCAAATTAAACACTTGTTGCACAAGATTAAGTAAATATCCTGAAAGTTAGTAGTGCGTGAAATCTACAATGATCTGTTGCTGAAAATAGTCTTAAAAAATAATTATTAACTCTGCTTTAACTCTCTGAACCTAAAAACTTGCCAGTAAGTTTTAAAGGCATGTCAGCTTTTAAAGAATTGCCATTTATCAGAGCCAGAATCTGTAAAAATAGAAAGAACTGTAGGACTTTCAGCTTTCTGACGGTCTTTGAACTACTCGTGTGCGATGTAACCAAATCTAAGCTCAAAATTGTGATATTTATTTACATGTCCTACTTAACAATCAGTTTGTGATAAATGCATTATGTAAAAAAATAAAAATTCTGTTATCCAGAACAGAACTGAAAAGCCATAATTATGTCAGCTGCGACCAACAGCCATGTGGCAAAAATTCAGGGACTTTTCGGTTGAACTGCAGGCAGTGTATTGAAATAAATTAAAAATGCAAGTAGTAAAATGTCTACAGTATGTAGAGTCACCATTTTTTTCCAGTACTGATGACACCTGTAGGCACTTGGACAAATGTTGTACACGTCACTACCATATCTTTTCAATTTTTGTAAAATAATGTTCTTTTTTTTGTTTATGATTTTTGGGATTACAACTGTTTCACACCGCAAAAAAGGCATTCTTAAGTTTCTCTACTTCTATCCATGGTGAAAAGTTTTGCCTTTTTCATGGTAAAATAAACTACCGACAGCCCTTTTCTTTAAGTTCGATTTCTTGGACACTCTCCGCAGGTGTGAACCCTTCGGAGATGTGCTACGTGAGGATGTGCAACGAAAAAATATATCTGCAAGAAGTCTGAGAAAACAAGCAGCCAACTGAAGCTTTCGGCAGGAAGATGTGAACTGTTGACTCTGGAGAGGTGAAACTGTGTGTTTATCTGCAGAACTGGAAGGTGTTTTTTCCAGGTGAAACTGCAGTGAAGTGTTGTTTCGGCTGTAATGAACAGAAGTTTCCGTGCCAATGCTCGACATTTCACGCATATAGTGTTGAAAAAATCCCTTAAATATCGAGAGAAATGACCAAATTGGACAAGTTGCACCAATCACCTGCGTTATCTTCTGCTAGCATATGTGTGGCTCATCTTCCACGTTTAACCACCATCTTTAATTACTGGCCTTAACTGTCACTGGCATTAATCTGTGTGGAAAATCTCGTCCTCGCTCGTTGTTTTTTTCCTCTTCCACCATCTACCATCTCTTTTTTTTTTTCCTCTATCCCCACTCTCATCATTCCGATTTAAAATCAGGCGTCAGCAAAATCCCGCAGCAGAAAACATCTGTTATTAGCAGCTGTTATCACGCCGCCGACCATTTTCAATTACTTTCCCCAATCAGCGTCTCATAATCTGCTCCCCTGCCAGACACTCCTTCCCTCCGTCTTCATTTGTTTCTTATTTCCTCCTCGTTCAGCCCCGTCTTTTACTCTGTTTATCACGGACACAGACTGATGTCATCCTCTCACCTCCCCACATCCCACCTTCATCTCGGCCATCTCGGCCATTAGCGGTCGATTTTCCTGAGCTTCAAACAGCTCCTAATCATTCTCCGCCACATTTGTTTCCCTCCTCAGCCTCACCGAGGTGTCATTTGTCATTGTTTTTCCACCGTTGCCCTCCGCCTCTCTGTTTAAAATGGCGTGAAACAATAAAATGGCATTTTAGCTCTAACAGGTGTCTAATATCCAGTGCCGTGCAAAAGAAATCTTCTATTTTTGCATATTTGTCGCACTTAAATGTTTCAGATAATCAAACTGGTTTTAATGTGAGACAAAGATAATCCAAGAAAACACAAAAATGCAGTTTTTAGATCCATCCATTATCATTTATCCTATATTTTTTAGGGTCGAACCAAGGAGACACCCTGGACAGGTCGCCAGTCTATCACAGGGCTACACATAGAGACAAACAAGCACACTCTCATTTACGCCTACAGATAATTTAGAATCATCAATTAACCTCAGCATGTTTTTGGAGTACCCTGTAAAAACCCACACACAGGGAGAACATGCAAACTCCACACAGAAAGACCCCAGGCGCCCTAAGCGGGACGCGAACCGGGGATCTTCTAGCTGTGAGGCGACGCTGCTGACGGTGATGCCCCAGTTTTCAGATGATGATTTTATTTTTTCAAGGAAAAATGCCATCCAGCCCATCTTTACCTGTGTGGAAAAGTAATTGCCCCCTTAGCAATCTACCAAAGCTGTAACAAACGTCTCACTGGATATATTGCTGCCAAGGGAGGCCCAACCAGTTATTAGGTTCAGGGGGGAAATTACTTTCTCACAGGGTTGATGTAGGTTTTTCAATGAGTCTTTAAAGAATCATAATTTAAAAGCAACATTTTGTGTTTTGTGGGTTGGTTCAATAAATATAAATACTAGTTTGATGATCTGGAGCATGTAAGTGTGAGAAATATGCAAAAATAGAAGATTTCTGTAGGGGGGGGGCAAATACTTTGGCACGGCACTGTACCTCCTCTTCCTCTTGCTTTTATCTCTCTCCAAAGCTCCACTGCAGTTTCAGGCCATCATACAAGGCAATAGTGATGCTGCACGGTGTTGTACTGTTGCAGTTTGCCACTAAATTTTTCCATTTTCTTTTGCACAATTTGCCTTTTTGGTCTGTTGTAGTTTCACCTGCTGCTAATTAGAGTCAACAACTCAGTTTGGCTGATAACAAAAACTGCACAGAGCTTTTTCACTTACTGTCTGTTAGCAGGGCTGTTTTTCTAGTCACTATTATACATTATGTTCAAGCCGGTTGCTTACAATAAGCATTGACTCCTGCTGACTGCATTGACTATTACTGTAAATACCAGTAATTCTGCAAATAACAATTTTTGCACATTTTCTTTAAATACCAGCATCTTTGGTACCTTATTTCTATTTCTTCGACCAGCACAATTTGCACGGCTATTGCACGTTCTTTTGTGACATTTATTCACGCGTCTTATTTAAAAATTCTCTAAAAATAATCGGTTTGTGATAAACACACTCCGTAAAAAACTAAAAATTCTGTGCTCCCAGTTGAACTGCAGGCTGTGTAATGGAAAGAAATATCTAAAATGTAATATGTAATGTGTAATATTCCATTTTCATTTCTCAGGTGCAGCGTTTCAGTATCATGTCTAATATTTCATTTTTATTTACAACACCTTGATTACATCTGCAGTATTTCACTCTCATGTACAATACTGTCAATTCAATGTGCAATATTTCATTATCCTGTGTCATATTACCTTAGTATAATTTCCAGTACTACTTTTTACTTTTCTATTCTAGCCTTATTTTGGCAAACTGAATTTATTTCAGCTTTTAATTGCTTTTCTACTTTTTATTCACTGCATTTCTTATTTTACGTCATTTAGCTTCTTTTTTTTTGCAACATCTGGTGCAAGAATTTCCTTCAAGATTACTCGTTTTATCTTATCTTATCCTAAATTTGAGTCCCGACCTGCCTTTTTAGATTCCTCCAAAACAAACGTCTCCAGCAACAACATCCTGAATCTTTTGTCGCCATCTCAGTGTTTCTGACACGTCCGGCACCTCTGGCTTTAAAGAAGCATCAGGCGTCGTGTCTGACTCTGAGCAGCAGCAGCAGCGAGGGAGAAACGTGGAGGGAAGAAGAACTGAAATACAGCAGGACGAGAAGAAAAGAGTCCCAGGTGGAGTCAAAGAGCAGCAAATGTGAAACCAGAGATAATGTGTTATTTATCACAGGATTTCAAGAGACTCACATTTTATGAACCGCAGAGCAGAAAGCATTTCTCCACTGTCGCCATGGAAACCCACTATCTATATCCTTCGGAGAGAGATTATTCTTTCACCGCTGCCTTCACTTAATTGTATCACGCAGCCGCTGTGATTAGACTGAATGACTGTAAAAATCTACTCCTTTAAATTTAATTGGCGCATTGTCCAATTTCACGTTTCCTCGTCCGACTCGTTAAGTTCGTCCAAACGTCCTGATCCGACAGATGCGCCGCTTTCACTTCAGATTTATTCGGACTTTGTCAAACTGTTTCCGAGCCGCTGTGGATTCATTCATTCTTCAGCGCTCAGACTGATGTCTCAAATCCATCCTGGCACTGATTGCACCTGCAGCCTCATCACCACCACAGAAATTCATCCCGAAAAAATCAATCGGAGGCTCGAAGTGTTCATTTTTTAACGCGGCACCTCGGATGCAATTTGCGATGTTATTTGTGTGGGTAAAAGGAAAGTTTACAAGCCGTGTTTGGCTGTAATTTGAAAGGTGTTTTTCATTTGCACATTAATTTGTCACTTTTTCACGGTCAGAAACATCACATACAACATTTATAAAGCAACTTTTTGAAGCAGATTTATAAATGCTCTTCCTACCAATAAGAACAATATTGATAAGAACAGAAAACACATAAAAAGTAGCCTGCTTTGAGCTCCACAGAGGCTTAGGTTGGGTTTTTTATTTGTTTTACAGTGATTGCAATCAAGAAAGTTTGTGTTTTTTGCCTGATGTTGTGCCGCCAAAAACTAATCGATTAGTTAGATGCAATTTTGGTAATCAATTATTCAGCTTCTGTATTTTTTAAAGAGAAAAACGTCTGAATTCATCTTGAAAAATCAACTGAAAGGTCAAAGTGTGGATTTTTTTTAACAATTTTTTTAACCTCTTCCAACTAGAAAACATTTATATTTATTATTTGCACATTAATTTGTCACTTTTTTTTTGGTCAGAAAGAACCTATACAACATTTGTAAAGCACTTTGTGAAGCAGATTTATAAATATTATTCCTACTAATAAGAATATTAATAATAAGAATAGGAATAGTAGCCTCTTCTGCCTGCTTTAAGACCTACAAAGGATTAGATTTGTTCCTCTTGTTTTACATTAATTGCTATTAGGGGCAGCGGTGGCGCAATGGGTTAAGCCCTGGGCTACCGATTGGAAGGTTGGTGGTTCGAAACCCCATTGCGGCCACTGTTGGGCCCTTGAGCAAGGTCCTTAATTCCTGACTGCTCCCTTGGTGCTGCACTGCGGCATCCCAGTGCTCCCTATCTAATGTGTGTGGGATGGGTTAAATGCAGAACTGATTTTCCCCGAGGGGATTAATAAGGGTTAAATTATTATTATTATTATGAAGAAAGTTTGTTATTTTTGCCTGATCTTTGAGTAAAGTTTGTAGAATTGTGCCGCAACTTGATTTGCAAAGACTAATCGATTAGTTAGATGCAATTTTGGTAATCGATTAATCAGGTTGAATACATTTTTTAAGAGAAGAAAGTCAAAATTCTCTGATTCCAGCTTCTTCAATTTTAATATTTTCAGGTTTCTTTCCTCCCCTGTGACAGTAAACTGAATATTTTTGAGTTGTGGACAAAACAAGACCTTTAAGGACCTTTCTGGAAACACTGCTTGACATTATTTGATCATTGTCTGACACTTTTTAGACCGAAAAAAAGGAATCAGTTAATCAAGAAATTGGAGATAATAGCTAATTGCAACCCCAGCTACAAGGCTTTGATGGTGACGCCAAGAACAGCACGCCGGTGTCTTTAATAAAGTGAATTAGTGATGAATCGCCCTCATGCATGAATCTAAATTTATGACCCCCCCAAAACTTTGTAAATCATGTTTTTCAGGAAGGTTCATGAGTTATTAAGAGCAGCCGAGCGCCTTCTGGCTCCCCTGTAGTTCAAACCCTGGTTGGGGGCATCATTTTGAAGTAGGGTTCTGAATTTAATTATGATAGAAATGCAGATTTGTAGTGTGGTCGTTGTAACTAACCTGCTCCTGAAAGTAAATCCGAAAAGACGGGTTATATACTTGAAAAGAAGGCATGAAGAAGTGTTTCTACCTGAGTTTAAAAGCTGCAAGTCACACAGAGAAGGGAGACAGATAATCAATTTAAAAAAGGGATAACTGCTCACATTTTCAGACAGTTTCTACAAGACGTTTTAAGTGTTTTACTTGTGTGAAAAGTGTCAGGAACAGTTGTGGAGAAACTGCAAGAAGAAAACTTGAGAGAGAAAATGTTTGGGCGCAGGGGAGGTGGCAACACCAGCAAACCCAAGCTGAGCTTTTGTCGCTAGCTTTTGCTAATTAGCAATACAAGCACAAGTATCTTGCTGGGATGTCATCAGTTTTGCTCATATAACATAATAAAACTCAAATTAGCAAATTAAAACTGTGTTGAATGAGACGAAAAGTTGAGGTTTATGTAGGGTTAGTACAAGAATACTAACTGGTGACTCAATTTTACTTTGATCTGCTGCTGAAAATAGAAAGACTGGTTGGATTTTCAACTTTCAGACAGTCCTTGAACTATCCATGTAGCTGCGACTGGGATGTTAACCAAACCTAAGCTTAAATTTTTTTATCATCTTACATGTTGTATTTAAAAATTCTCCAAAAATTACCCATTTGTACGAATCACATTCTGTAAAAAACAAAAAACTCTGTGCTCCATGACACAACCAAGCAGCCTTGAGTGACTCGGTTGAACTGCAGGCTGTGTATCGTAACAAATTAAAAATGTAAGTAGTAAAATATTTATAGCATGTAGAGTTACCATTTTTTCAAGCATTGCTAACACCTGTAGGCCCTTTTCTTGCTATCATCGGCTAATTAGCATTAAAACTACAAGTATCATGCTGGGATGTCATTAATTTTGCTGGTATTTGGACAATAAAACTCAAATTAGCAAATTAAAAATGTGTTGCATGAGACAAAAATTTAATAATTTAAGATTTACATGGGGTTAGCACCAGAAAACTCACTTATGCAACAAATCTAAACTAAACTGCTGCAATAGAAAGAAATGTTGGATTTTCAACTTTTAGACAGTCCAAAAGCTAATTACGTGCAGCTCCAACTGGGAAATTAACTGAACTTAAGCTCAAAATTACACACAAAAAAATTACCCACAACCCTATGTTCCCACAGCCCTATGTTCCCACATCCCTATATTCCCACAGCCCTATGTTCCCACAGCCCTGTTTCCACAGCCCTATATTCCCACATCCCTATATTCCCACATCCCTGTTTCCACAGCCCTATATTCCCACAGCCCTATGTTCCCACATCCCTATGTTCCCACAGCCCTGTTTCCACAGCCCTATGTTCCCACAGCCCTATGTTCCCACAGCCCTATATTCCCACATCCCTATATTCCCACATCCCTATATTCCTACAGCCCTATGTTCCCACATCCCTATGTTCCCACATCCCTATATTCCCACATCCCTATATTCCCACAGCCCTATGTTCCCACAGCCCTATATTCCCACAGCCCTATATTCCCACAGCCTTATGTTCCCACATCCCTATATTCCCACAGCCCTATGTTCCCACAGCCCTATGTTCCCACAGCCCTATATTCCCACAGCCTTATGTTCCCACATCCCTATATTCCCACAGCCCTATGTTCCCACAGCCCTATGTTCCCACATCCCTATATTCCCACAGCCCTATGTTCCCGCATCCCTATGTTCCCACATCCCTATATTCCCACAGCCCTATGTTCCCACAGCCCTATATTCCCACATCCCTATATTCCCACAGCCCTATGTTCCCACAGCCCTTCGTTCCCACATCCCTATATTCCCACATCCCTATATTCCCACAGCCCTATATTCCCACATCCCTATATTCCAACAGCCCTATGTTCCCACATTTCTAAGATTTTTTTTTTAAAATTAGGCCCTATGTTCCCACAGTTCCTACATTCCCACTGTGGGAACACGGTTTCATTTTGAGAAAAACCGTAGACCACATTTATACATGGCAGGGTGTTTCCCCCTCCTCCATTTGTGAAAATAATTCGGTTCACACCAGCGATGAAAACAGCCGGGGAAGGGTGTCACGAGCACTTCAAGCAAACAGGTGGCCAATCAGAAATGCCAACGAGAGACCAAGGTGTCACAATGCAAAAACGCCGGTTTCCCTATTTACATGCAATCGCTAAACTGGAGTTTAAAAACAGGGTTTTCGTGTAAATGAGACGCCAAACCACGTGGTGATATCTTCCTTTTCCCTTCATGTGAACGGGGTCTTAGAAATGTCAGACGTGGGAACAGGGGCTGTGGAACAATTGGGTTGTGGGAACATAGGGCTGACCCCTTTCATATGGGTGCAGGAATTTATATTGTCCAAATTTATTAGAAGAAATCAAAAGCATTTTCTCCTGATTTTATAAGCTGCAAATCACACAGAGAAGGAAGACAGATTATCTATAAAAATGGGATAATTGCGCACATTTTCAGAGAGTTAGAGAATAGTGCTTTACTTGCTTGTTTGTGTAAAATGTGCCGACAACTGTTGTGAAGCAAATGCAAAAAGAAGAATCCTACAGTTGTTGGATTGTTGGTTTCCAAAAGTAACAGAAGTGTTTGGCTGCAGCACCACTAAATCTGACGTCAGTAAGAAGCGGAGACGTTAATATTTTACACTTTCCTGTCACCTTTCACAGCGGAACGTGCCTTTCCGCCGAATTTCTCAAATCTATAAATAAACACAACATGATCCTTTGGTGGCACCTCCCTCAGTTTCTTCGCTTATGTGCTTTAATACCCAAAAGAGAGACGGCTGCAAGTTTCACATTCAGCCGCTGGTGAAATCAGAGGCAGCGCTGAGGTGTACAGCAAAATCACAAGCAGTCAGGAGCCCTTGAAAGGAAATAATCCTTTAAAATCTCTACAGAAAATTCGGAGAGCTTTCAAGTCATTTCTAGCTGACACCAGACGTCAGGCGAGATAGGTGGTAACTCAGTTTTTTTTTTTTTTTTGTCTTTGCCAAGACCATCGCGGCAGCAGCAGCGTTCTGAATAATTCGAAGCTCTGCGATTGCTGAGTGCCATTTCCTACTTTAGTAGCGTCAGCATGGCTATAATTAGATGAGCTCCAGTGGCAAAGGATCACTTCAGAATAAAGTCTCCTGACCTGAAAAATATCCTCTGCAAGACCGGACGCCCAGTTCTGAGGGAATAAAGGTCGTTTTCTGCTCGTTTTGCTCCCATTTTACACCTGCAGAATCTCATGAAATCCAATCACATCTCTGTGATTTGTGCTGATTAAATCGTGTTTTTCTGGTGTTGCACTGGACTAAATTATACTGAAAGGTGTTGGTAGCTTTCTGCCACCCACATTCATGTAAACAGGGTGGACGAAAAAATAGAAACGCCTCTAAATATATAGCAGTCAAGCACAAAAACACCTTTAACTAACTACAAACTCAACATTAAGCGGAATTTATTAATTTGAGACATTTCAACACAAGTAAAAACAGATATTATGGCTTTTGTGGGAATAAATACATGCAGTCACGCATCTTTTTAACTTTACGGAGAGACACTGGAGGCAAATGTATATTAAGACAGTTATTTTTTGCATTATAAGTTTTCTGAAGTGTTATTTTTAAATGTGCAAATTAAGTATTAGATAGCTAAATATGCTCTTATTTGCACTTCCAGCAACTTTATAACAATAATAATGTTAATAACTTTTATTTGTATTTTGCCTTTCATCCAAGGTTTGCAGCTCAAGGTGCTTTACAACAAAGAAACATTCACAATATTACAAGGTAAGAACACTTAAAACATTTTTAAAAACAAAACAAAAAAAAAACTAAAGATAAATATATGCAGTCATGTAGTTTTTTAACTTTTAATACTGCAGGCAAATAGGAAAAAAATCGAAGCTAATATCGCCATTTGATAACTTATATTAGGGCAATTACTTTTTGCTTCATAAGTTTTCTGAAATGTTATGTTTAACTATGCAAATGAGGTGTTATAAGGCTAAATAGGCTCTTCTTTGCATTAATTTCCAGCACAGACATCTGAACTAAAACCAGCTTTAAAATTCTTGTTTCGCGTTAGAAGTCAAAGGTTTCTGCAGAGGGCATTTCAGACATCTCATTTATCACTCCACAAATCTGAAAATACTGTCAACAGCCAGGAAAAGAAATCAATTTTCACCGTGTGTTTAGGAATAAAATGTTTATAAATGAGGCCATGAATGAAATATGAGCGAAAACCCCTTCAGGAAAAACCTTCAGAATGTAGATACTGACAGAGTTTAGTGGTAAGAGCTGCTGGAAAATAACATTTATAGGTAAAAATATGAACTAATAGGTCTCACCATGAAAGTTCCTCTGTTGATTACATTAATTAGTTATTAATTTCATTTGTGATGAATAATTTTAATAAAAGTTTTCTTTTTAAATTGTATAAAAAGTTTATTTTTATGTTGCAACAAGCAATTAAGGTTTTATCCACATAAATATCTCTTAAGTGTAGTAAAAAAAAGCACTTCTGCAACGACTTGTCAATTAATCGTTGACTATTTAATTAGTCATCAACTATTTTCATAATAAATTAATCTATTAGCTTAATTTCTTAAGAGAAGAAGTCAATATCCCCAGACTCCAGTTGCTTAAATGTGAATATTTTCTGGTTTATCTCCTCTAGGACGGTAAATTGTAGGGGTGTAACAAACACCAAACCGAACCGTTCGGTACAGAGGTGAACCGCAGTACAAAAAATTTAAGACTATTAAGAATGGCCAGTGTACAGAATTGTTTTAATTGTTAACTTTGTATTGCCCACAGTGGTGGTGGACCTTCTCCGTCTCATAGTATTGTGGAACTAAAAACAAGTAGGAGTTTCCAGGGGAGCACAGGATGTGACGGACCGTTTTTTCTCCTGTCAATGCTTCTGTGACGTGTGGCTAGTGAATGGGATGGCTAATGCTAACAGCAAGAAGCCGGAGCTGGAAGACGCTCCGTCGTGGTTAAAATCATTTGTTTGAAATCACTTCAGTTTCCCAGTAAAGTACAAAAAAGGAGTAAAACAAGTGGACCAGACCAAAGCCGTAAGGAGCTCCAAACATGCAAAAAGTATGGTGTTTATTATTTGTTACAACTCTGGTTTTACTTGGCCGATCAACACAATTCACAAACTGGTAGATAGTTTCAAATCCACATTTTCGACACAAGTTGAGACTCAGGAGACCGAGGCTGCGTCTTGCTGCTGAATCATCTTAAACCGGTTGTGTCATTTTGATGCGCCTGCACATCCATCGACTCCAGGGGGTTCCATACCAAACGGAACAGAACCGTGACTTCTGTACCGAGGTTCATACCGAAACGTGATTTTTGTGTACTGTCACACCCCTAGTAAATTGAATGTTTTTCAGTGAAGGACAAAATATCTGTCATATTGGAAACACTGGTTTTTCACCATTTTTCAGCCTTTTATAGACCAAACAACCAACTGATAAATTTAAAAAAAATAGTGAAAAATTAAAATAATCCTGAGTTTCAACCCTGATTTAACATCAAAATGTGTATTCTGGATGATTTCTTTTCACTTGTCTGAGAGAATTACAGAAGCAAAAATCTCAAAACTGATCGATGCTTGAAAAAAGGATGTTTTGACCTGCAGCGTCTCGCATTAGATGCTAATTTGTCCTAAAACCTCTTGAACTCTGCTCTTTAAGTTCTGTGTGCACTGCCTCCAAGTCTCTTATTACTGAAACTCTACATGCTTTTATTTAGGCTACACTAAATGTAACGGTTCAGATGCATAATTTTATGCACATTTCCTGAAGTAATACTTAATTTTTACAATTTATAATTAGGATGAGCAACACAACACACATCTGCAGTTATGGACACTCGGTTTAAACTTTGGAGATTAAAGCACCAGGTGAAGTTTTCCCAGAGGTCTCAGAAACTGTCAAAGAGTCACCAAGATGATCACACCAGATGGGAATTTGCATCTCGAGGAGCAACGAAAAAAAGGTTCACAGATGCAGCGCATTAAAAAAACGTTGAGGACGAACAGTGACGACTTTGTCAATGACGTATTAGAAGAAGGGCTTTAGAGAACATTCACCTCGGTTCACTGGCTAAAACTTTGTTCTCCAGATTACAGTCAGCCGCTGAAACAGTGCCGCCCACTGAACTGTTGACGTTAATTAATTACTGCTTTTACTGGGCCGATAATAATAATAATAATAATTAAGAAAATAACACCTAAGATTTATGGAAATATCCTCGGCGTCGCTAAGAGGCCGAGTCACCTTCACAGGCAGGGAAGTGGTTGGTTTCATGTGCAGGAGGAAAAAAAAGCAATTAACCCCCTTAAATAGTCTCAAGAGCAACCGTGACCTTTAATAAAAGAAGCATCTGCTTATATAATGAAGAAACAAATTAAATTTATATCGTCTAGCGGCAAAACAATAGCAACCTCATTGGTTTGTATGAGCATAGATTTGGAGTGCAGAACACAGGTGACAGAAAAAATATTCAAGTAGTTTTTTTTTTTTTTTTTTTTAATGACTTTGTGCTCTTCTGTTGGATGCTTTGAACTCAAAAAGCAGCTAAACTATCTAATATCTGTTTTACTGCATGAACGTCCAATAAACAAGTGTAAAAATGTAGAAAAATATGCACCCAGAGTGGAACATTAAGTGGATCAATCATCCACTAGTAAATTAATTGCAAAGTATTTTGGTAGTCGATTAATTGATTTGAATAATTTAAGTAAAAAAGTCCTTAAATGTGAATATTTTCTGGTTTCTTTCCTCCTCAATGACAGTAAACTGAATATTTTAGGTGGTGGACAACTTTTGGAAACACTCATTTAAATGTTTTGCCATTTTCTGACCTTTTATAGACCAAAGAACTAACTGATCATATGAAAACAGAGTGGTTTAACTGTCCACTATTAAGTTAGTTGCCAACTATTTTGATAATTAGTTAACTGATTTGAATAATTTTAGAAAAAAAGTCTTTGTCCCCTGAATCCGGCAGTTTAAATGTGAATATTTTCTGGTGCAGCTGCGACTACAAAATATAATTTTGCAGATAAAATATTCCACTAGTTCCAGAAATAACACAAGCGACATGTCTGAGTGCGAGACGTCGACTTATTCTCAATCAAACTATTGAAACTCCGGCTCTCCGTGACAGTGTTGTGACTGCTGAGCCTGAATGAATCTTTGTTTTGAGCCGGTTTGAGCTTTAATCAGCATTTCAGGCTGCAGGAAAGAAAAAGGGGGGGAAGCTGGAGAAATGTGTGAGGATCTGAGAGGGAGAGTATGAAACAAAGATAGAGGCAGAAATTTTAAAAAAAAGAGAGAGAGAAGAAGAAAGAAAAGCTCCCCAGTGGCCAATTAAAGACATCAAACATGTTCCTGCAGGAGGAATTCAAACGAGTCATGTGTGACTGTTTATGTGCGTGAATCTCTTATGTTGTGTGATTGTGTTTGAGAAAAAAAAGCAGAGCGCGACAGAATAAATGTGTGATCTCACTATTGGAGAGGCTGAATAAACACCCAGCCTGCCTACTGAGCAGCTAGGGGGCGCCAGAGAGGTCGCCGGTCTGTCTTCTCGAGCCAAAACCACGAGCTGTTCTGAGCGTCTTCACAAAGAAAAGTTTCCCCGTCAGCTCAAAAAGTGGCCTAATTAGCTCATTAGACAAAGGAATCTGTGGAAGTGCTCGTCTAAATACGAGGGGATTTGAATTACAGCTAGATTGAGCAAAAATAATGAAATAAACCATTAAGAAGCTGCAAAAAAAAAGTAAAGTGACTGCAAAAGGTGGTGCTGAGCAAAGCACTAATAGGTGGATTTTTGTCGAGCTGCATGAAAACCGGTAAATCAACTCACCAGGGCCCTGAACTCAGCAGTCTGCATGCTAGATGCATCGTCGACCAACTTCTAACTTGAAAAGTGCAATAAAAAAAAGCATACAGTATGAATCTAAATGTCACTGTGACGGTGTCCTTAAACTAGTGATAATAAGGGCTGGATTGTGGCTCGTGTTAAGGGACCAGTTTAGGATTTCTATTTTAAAGAGCACATTTATAAGTTTTTATTTTGTTTTTGGGTTCCACTTAATTTTTAACGTTCAAAAAAACGTCTTATTTTTCTAAAACTGTGCATTCCTGCAGCATCTCCTCTCAGCTTTCATCTCAAATGTTTTGTTTTAGCTACTGTCTCTTTAAGAAAGGCTTAGTCTGCTCTGATTGGTCAACGGGCCCGACGAAGCGACGTAACGCTGGTTGCATAACACAACCTAAGATATCCAAGTACAGAGATGTAGCAAAGAAATAATGGTGAACTGTAAGGAAGGAATCATTCATTCTTTAAGGGTCGAACTAGCCGCTAAGCAGGTATTATGCAAATATGTTACTTTGTGATGTCATTAAGTAGCAGAAAAAAAGCCTGGACTTAGAACGAAGAGTTCCAGGCAGGTAAGGAGCCCTGGTTTCCATTTGGTGTTGATTTCGAAACTTTCCAAACCTTTTACATGCACAAAAAAAGCTACAACACACTAAAGAAAAGGGAGAAATCCAAACAGCATCATATGGGCTCTTTAATGTGTAGCATAGACCAACTGAAAATGCATTTAAATTTAAACATCTAAAACCCAGAGCTCCGCATTAATTACGGCTTACTTTAAAGCTGCACTAATCAACATGTTTATATAAGAGGCCAAATGATTTGCATATGGAAAAGGGGTCATTGAGTGGCGAACCTGCAGAGAATTAATATCAACTCTGCAGTTCTACTGAGGGTTTAAGCATCTTTACACCTCATTGTTTTGGATTTACAGCCTGAAACCTTTGTGTTTAGTTTCCCCGCTCTCACTGACCTTGTTTCCAGCAGCATCAGCAGGTAGTTGTTTTCAGTAGTTAAAGAAAAGCCTTGATAGTCCACACACAGGAGCCCTGTAGTCCAGTCTTCTTTCAAATAACTGCAAATATCTGTAAAAGAATGACATTTTTTCTCATCTAATTGCAGCAAAAAATGGTGTAATTTCACAGTCAACCATTGCAAAAGAACAGATTACCATTTATAAATTATAAAGAAGTTTTATGTGGACATTATTTACAGCTTTGATCTGTTCCTTTAGGGTTACGGTGTAAATCAATCATTTTTACCTGTGACTTTATGAGTTATATCTTTAACAAAACAGTGGAAATCAGTAAAATGTAAGTTTAGAAATATATAAAACATACACCTTTTACAGTGATGCCAATTTTATCATGTGCTTTCGCATGGGGGTTTTGCGTTGCCCCCAGGCGGCCAAAAAAATGGGTCATATTTTGCTTTGAGGCATTTTCTCATCGATTGCATAAATAAACAATTTCATGTACTTTAATGCAAGAAAATATAGATTATATAGATCAGCTGGTGGCTGCCTGCCTGAAGCCAATTCATACACATCCATGGCTGTGTTTCCATTAAACTTAAACCACGACTTCAACTTAAATTTAATTATTTACTTCATGGGGCCTTTCTTTTTGTTCCTAAAAGAGAAAAGGGTCCCCACAATAGCTGCCTTTCTATCATGTGTTAAAAGTTTTGCGTGAGAAAAAGTTAATGGAAATGGCAAAATTTGAAAAAAGCTTTCACAACAAAGCGTTCACGCTCACTTGAGTTTGTTTTTTAGTTGTTCGAAGGTTATTATGGGTGATGGAAACCTATATTTTTATATGCAGACAGCATAAAACATGGCCAGTACCAGCTGACATGAAAGAATAATTATAACTTCCCCGACTGAAAACAGTTCTTCAAGCCTTCTGTCCATTTTTTCCAAAGTTTTTTTTAGCAGTTTGCAAACAGCTGCTTGTGTTTCCAGCTTTAACTCTGTTTTTTTGCAGCCAAGCGTCGTTCTGCAGCCTCCATCTCCGCCTTCTTGTCACAAACCTACGCAGCCGAGTTTATCCGCTCTGGAGCAGTTAATGGAAACAAGCCTAATTCACTTTTTTTCTTTCTGAAATTATTTTTTGTGACATTTGCAAAGTTCACTTTCAAATCCTCTTGACAATTATATGAAAACACAGCTAATGGGAGTGTGTAAACAGATCCCTGTCCCCACAACAGGGGCAACACACACACACACACACACACAAAAGCTGAGAAACCGGAGCCATTAACTCTCTAAGCTTTAATTTAGGTCACAATAATGCCTGATGCAGATGAGCAGATAATTCATGTGAGGCCGTGTCCCATTTACCGAAACACAATTTACACCTTAAGGTCAGAGCAGCGGTCGCTGTAAAGAGCAGTTATCATCGCGGGGTCGTCGCTTCGTTTGCACGTACAGATGTTAGTTTTAAAAGTACCAATGTGAAGCTTCAGGCCTTTTTTTTTTTAACTCGCACAAAACCGGAGCTTCTCTGGCTGAACCTCCCACACCACAGCTGGGATCAGACGCTGCCAAACCCACATTCTTTCAGCTGAACAAAGTTTTTTTGTTTCTTGCAAAACTCTGTTATTATTGGTAAGGGTCCGTGTACGTCGCGGCCATTCGTTTTCTTATTTTGAGATTTCAAAATAAAAGCGAAAAATAAGCCGTTCCCCATTTTTTTTCAGTGATAATACAAAATGAAAACCGGAAAACGGGCTGTAACTCATTATCCGTTATCCGATTTAATTAGATGTGTTTGCAAATGGAAATTAAAATTAAAATACACCCGTGGAAAACTTATTTCTCTATTTCCTGTTCGTTTTGGACCCAGCCTATGCTAACTAAATGATTTTTAACCCTGGTAATGAAATAAAAATCCCTCAAAAATATTGAATGCTCTGCTACACTAATGTACGGCGGAAAACACCAACATACAACACACATTGTTCACTATTTCACAGTGGATTTTTCACCAGCGTGGGGTTTATTTGTCCCTTTGGAGGGACCTTGTGGTGCTGCTAGCTCCACCGCTAGCGCTAAATCGCTAGCGTTCGGCTGCTTTTCAGGACGTTTTTGGGGAGGTTTGGAGGTTTTCTGTTACTTTAGCTGGTGAAAAGTCCACTGTGAAATAGTGAACAATGTGAGCCAAGCAACGTTTGGACCCCACAGTGGGTCTTCATCAGGCCACGGCACACAGCAAGGTCTGCTAACAGTGAGCTAACACTGGAGCTTTAGATACCAGATCCTTCCTCATCAGAAGTCAGACGGGTCACGGAGCCAAAACCAACAGGAAATGGAGAAATAAGTTTTCCACGGGTGTATTTTAATTTTAATTTCCATTTACAAACACATCTAATTAAATCGGATGACAGATAATGGATAATGAATTACCGCCCGTTTTCCGTTTTTCATTTTGTATTATCACTGAAAAAACGGGAAACGGTTTATTTTCGTTTTTGTTTTGAAATGTCAAAATAAGAAAACGAACGGCCGTGATGTACACGGACCGTTAAGTGTAAGTAATTAAAGGAACATTTCATACAGTTGGACGTCCGTTCTGTGCACAGCATGTAACACTACACCCAACTGCACCAACATACAGTAATTAGATGAGCCTCTAATTAGAGCAGGCAGTATGATAAAGTATTCATGGTTTACAAAGTGAAGCAATAATCTGAAATGATTTGTTATTGGAGTGTTATAAATGAAGGCATCATTCGGAGGCAACAAAGCACGAACAACACATTAACTTAATAAGGAGCAAACTAATGATGTTCTGCAGCTGATCGGTTTCTGTTCTACGGATCCAGCTGAGCTTCACGTCTTAATAAAAGTGATAACGAGTGAGGAGGAAAAATAATCAACAGAACTAATAGAGCATTTCTGAAAAAGATAGAAAACACTTTGCCTGCATCAGTCCTGCTATGTAAGTGTATTACCAACCCTATTTTTATTGATATTAATATCCTATGTGGTATGTTGTGTGCTAATATCAAATGAAAATCTGAATTTAACAGTGCATTTTGAAGCTGGGTTTAGGCTGCAGTGTAACTAAGCTTTGCAAGTTTAATTCAACTTCATTTCAAGAACTGGTAACTAAGGATGGGACAAAATATCGATACGGTGATATATCGTCGTCCCTCCTTGTGGGATACGAGTATCGATACGCTGGCGACAAATATCAATACTTTAATTAATTTAATAAGGCGCTCTAAACACTGCCAGATTCCCTGCCAGCTACCATTTTCCCAGCGTCACTACTTGATGACTCCACATGGTGGCGTTTATCACATGAATGAGGGAGACTTGAGCGGAAATGAACAGGCTGAAGAAGAGTTTGTACAGGTGTAATGGCAGACGGTAACGCTACCATAAGAGACGGTACTGTAAGAGAGAAATCCTCACCAAGAAAGCGGCTGTTGTAGCTAAGGTTTCAAGTCAGCTTGCAGCCGTTAATACAATGTTTAGAGGAAAGCTTCCTTTCTTGTCCCCGAGGGCCGCCAGCGTTACAACATCCATTGCTTGGTTCATTTGCAAGGACCTTCATCTGTACAGTGTTGTCGAAATTGAAGGGAAAATGCTACATACACTGGAACCAATGTGTGGATATATCCAAGTTATAGATAGGCTCTACTGTCATGAAGCTTCTGTATATCTCAGTTACTTACTGTGTTAATAAATAAAGAAATGAATAATTTTATTCTAAGTCATTAAACCCCCCCGCTACTGCCACCCGAGCCAAATAGTTGGATATTCGTCATTAATTGGACCCGATATCCAGAGCACAGAAATTGCTATTCGGATCAGTCCTATAGATATCGTGATGTATCGCTATGTGGTTGTCTTGCAATATGTTGATTATCGTAGCTGTATCGTGATAGTGTCAGTATTGTCAGCCATGTATCACGTATCGTATCATATCATATCGTGAGGTACCTTGTGATTCCCACCCCTACTGGAGACAATTGATGCTAACTTTGTATCTATGTGTTTCCAAGGCTGTAACTCGATATACCGCGTCTGTGCATTTTTTAATTTATTAATTTAGCTCAGCAACTGGGTACTGCACAATTAGAGAGAGACAACAGATAAAACTTCACACAACTGAGAGTTAATCCAACAAATGGCAGCACTTGTCAAAGTCTGTGTGAGCAAACAAAGCAGCAAATTAACGCTCTGAACTCCAAGCAGTTGCTGGGTGTTTTTACCCACTGTTTTTTTTTTTTTTTAATGTATTATAAAGTCTTGCACCTCTATAGAAACAGCACAATCATAGCTACAAGTAGAGAGAACTCAAAAATGTCTGTTGCACCGCAGGACACAATTATAAAGACGTAAATCGTTGAAAAGGAAAAAATAAAGCTGAATTTCTTTGACTATTTATTATACAAATATTCAAAAATGCCAAAATGCCCACGGGTTTTACCAATACTGGAAAAAATGGGGTCTCCTCAGTCTGTAGATAAGCTATTTTATTCATTGTATTTACATATTTGCAACCTCATGCTGAGTGTGTCTTCCAACAACTTCCTCCTCTGTACACTGTTTTTAAGCCATGATGCATTTATTTCATTGATCCAGTGTGTTTTATTCTCCTCCCAATCTCAAACTCCCTGAATTTTTGTGACTCTTTGTTGCCGTAGAGTCACTCAAAGCCTCGAAGTTGAGTGAATCTTTTTTTAGTTTTGTACAGGATGTTGTGCAAAACATGCATTTGTGGTGAATTCTTCAATGAAACTTGTAGAAGACTGATTCTAATTCTGATTAAATATCACAATTTAAAGCTTGGATTTGGTTATTTTTCCTGACAGAACCGTATGTAACAGATGATATGTTCAAGGACCGTCAGAAAGTTGAAAACCTGACTTTTTTTTCTGTTTTTACAATTTCTGGCTCTGATAAATGGTATAATCTTGGTGATTCTGTTAGGATAATACGCCTTTCAAGACCCAGGTTTCGAGGGTTCAGAGGGTTAAAAGGGGTATTCACATAAATGACACATAGTTATACCAAGTGTCAGTCATATGCAGCAGACACAGTCTATTAAGAAATTACATGCAAGCACTTTTTTCTTGCAATTCCTTGTTTTGTTATTTCACGCATAATGCATTGCTTTTACAGTATAATTTCAGGGGGAAGGCACTGCAGGGATTAGCAGGCATAAACAGGTTTAACCGAGCTTATATATTCCAACAAGCGCCTGGTTTATACAGTAATTTTGCCTGAAGCCAGACTAGTGTAGTCAAATTTAGAATTTGAATCAATGCTTATTACAAACAGCATGGGGTAAGCCAAAATAAATTAATGACAAAAAGGAGAGGACCTAAAATCCATGCTACACTAAGAACCAGACATACAACAGGATTACACTGTGAAGTCAGGCAAATTTAATTAAAAAATGTAAACTGGAGAATAGTATCTGTCACTTAAGCCACGTGCCCCTGCTTCCCCACATGCTCAGTATAAATTAAATGGGAACCATCTCACAAAAAGCACTGCTCCATCGTGATACCAGTGGTTAAAACAATCCTATAAAGTACATTTAAATCAAGCAGAAACCTCTGGAGCTGTAAATTCAGGCCAATATGGAAGTACCCAAAACTGTAATTCCTCTAGTGGCCACTTGGGGCTCCAAAAGTGAGTCAATCCCGATAGACTCCCATGTTAAAATGGTCAACTTCACAGCAAAAATAAAGATATCCACAGCTTCGTACAAGATGTTCATGAAAACTGTGCAGGATGTGAATTGCTATGCAAGTCATTTGTTTAATTGGGTTAAAGGGTTAAAGTTACACATAATTATGGTCAAACATCAAGATAGATGTAGCCTCTGGTTCTGAAAAGTGAAGCCAACGCCAAACTGCCTTCCACCAGCAGGGGGCGACTCCCCTGGTTGCGAAAAGAAGTCTGATTGTATTGAAGTGTATTGGAAAACAACCCTACTTCTCACTTGATCCACAACCTCTGTAAGGGTTTACTGAATGAGCTCATGGTCTCAGTCGCTAGTTTCAAGACTTTTTCAGTACAACATGATGTTTATTTTCTCAATTTTGGTTCCATTTAAAGTAAAAGAGACGATAAAGTAAGGTTGATTTTAGGGCGGAGCTACCTTGTGATTGACAGGTCACTACCGTATCACCACATGTAGTGTCCTTTGGTTGGGTTACAATGGTGATGGCCAAATGCTAACTCAAGATTTCCATGTCCGTATTTATATTAAGTCTATGTTTTGAAGATCCTATATGGTAAAATTAGATTTTTAATGTGTCTTGTAGTTGTTATAAACTTGCAGATGTAAAATAAAAGCTGTGGAAGACATTTATTTCTGCCGTTCCTACTAGTTAGCCTCCCAGCTTTATAAACTAGCCAGAATACGACCCAGTTGCTACCTCACACCTAGCTAACCAACAGTCATCTAGCTCAAACTGTGATTAATGGCTCCGACCAGAGAGGGTTTTCTTCCTGAAGGGGGCGGGAACAAAAGCAGTTTCTTGGTTTTCAAAGCAAAACATCCCATTTGGAACATCCCTAAAAGCAGAGTTGTGTTAAAATGAACTATCTTTGCGGTATTTCAAGCTAACAAACTGAAAGAAACACTGTGGGGACATGGGAGACTTGCATTAATTTGCTGAAAAAGGGGCACAATATGGGACCTTTCAACCAAAAAGAATGACTTAATGAGTTATCACGGGATTGCATATAAATGACATACAACTTGAGGCATGTTTCTTGTGTCATGTCTACACGTTTTAGGCTGCTTACATGTCATTTTACGGCATTAAAAAAGCATGCAACGTGGTTAAGATTAGGGTTAAAGTCACTCATTACTACTACATAACACACCAAATGCATGACTTTTCTTGACATCACACTGATTTATCGTGTTTTTCTGGTAAAAAAAACAGTAAAAACGCGACTTCTACACTCGGTAAACATCTCTTTCTGATGACAGTGGTGTGTAAACGCGTAGCTTTCATGCAAAGAAATTAAAAATCAATTAAATGCCAGGGGGTGGCTTCAAAAAACAACATCGCAATTTTAAAATTGTTCTTTTAGCAGCATCTCTACTCATCTCCATCCACTGCATCACACCCACCGCCGCCCTTCTTATTCCATTGTTCGCCTCCTCTTGTAACAATCAATAATTATCCTTCAGAGTGCTAAAAGTTTCCATGTAACTGTCATTTGTCTGCCTCCTCCTCCTCCTCCTCCTCCTCCTCCTCCTTCTCACTCCCCTTAGGATTTGTCCCCGAGTCCATTTTTCCTGCCTCCTCCCGGCTCTTCTCCCGTCCGATAGCGCAGATATATAACACTTGACCGCCGAGTCATTACTCTCAAGTCAAAGGACTCTCCTCAGTTGTTCGCTCAACTTACTTTTTTTGGATTTATGAGTCGTTACGGCCTGTATCTGAACGGGATAGCATCGCATTTGTCCAATCACCGGAAAAAATGGGCGCACTTAAACGGCACTTATAATAATTCCTCGCTGACAGCTGAATAAAGGTAGCGGTGGAGTGGGCCATCACCAAAAACAATCACCTTCTTCCCCCTGACTTGATTTTTCCCTCCTCCAACGCCTCTTCTTCTTCTCCTTCATCCATCTTTTGCCATCATTCCCTACTCTCACCTCTCCCGGCCTCTCATAATCTCCCTCTGGTTTTATTGTGTTCCTCTCTGGAGACGAGAATGGGCTTTACATAAAATCCTGTGCTAAAAAAAGAGGAGCAATTTTCATATGCATTGTATGGAAATTCTCCGACACCACACGAGTTTAAAATGGGCTATTTCCGTAAAGTGGGTTCCTGTAGGGGACACTGTGTGCACCGTTAAAAACTAGACTTTTCTCGCCTCTGTTTTAAAACTTTTCTTCAGTTCCAGGATGAATTAATGCACCTCTTCCTGCTCACTTCCACATCCATCACGAGTTTATTTGGATCACAGTTCACTGCTACAACCCTCACACAGTCAAACGCTCTCCTGTTAAATCTGGCATTGTGCGTAAAAGTGTCATCCTGCATCCGAATACTTCCACCTCCTGTCATCCAAACACCTTTTTTTTGCTTTTTAGTCTTTGCTCGATGCTTTTTTAAACCTACATACACCTTACAATGAGACCGAGCGATGCTTTTCCTTTCAAACTGACCTGTTGTCCGCTTTCACACTGCCACAGGCTCATTCTTCACTCGCAGAAACGATAATTCAAGGTGTGAAATTTCACTTTGTTATATTATTTTCTGATTTGTTAAATTATACCTTGATTCTACCATGACTGGATTTGCTATATTATTCACTCTGATCATCTTTCGTCTGACCTTTTGTGGCCTTGGAGTCATAGACAGCTTGCACTGATTATCTTCGCTGCTATGGAAACGGGAATAGCTACACTCCCAGTTTCCATCTTATCCAGTTCCCATGAACAGTTCGCCATTGTTATGAATAAATGAATGAAAAGGGAGTAGAGCGCTCGCAGCTCCTGTCTTATCTGTACTCAGTAGTTTCTGTGTTCAGCAAAGTTCTGCGCAACAGTGGCAAAATAGATGCACGCCTTAAAGACAACACACACACTTGTTTTAGCACATTTCAGTAAATCCACATGAACAGTGGTTGGCGTGTTCACGTCAGAGATAACTGGCCAATGAGACTCGGTCCAGGCAGGTCCAACCCAAGAAGATAAATGTGAATTCTACCCGGATATCGGGGCTCACTCTGATGAAGTTCCTGCGAGAGCTTTGTCATTTTGAGACCAGTGCTGCCACACTTTACCTGTGACCTGAATAAATCAGTCCCTCCAGGATTTCGCAGGCGTTTTTCAAGATTGTTGCTCCTAAAATGCCTGAATTCGCGGGAGCTTTTCTAAAAAATTGCGATGAAAGTTGGGATGTTTTAAGCGTATTTGTTGCGATAAAATTGCTGGAGACAGTAAAAAATTGTCCAAAAGTTGCATTTTTTTTCTTTGTTTTGCATAATTCATTTAAAATTTTAAAAGTTTGAAAAGTTAATGTCACATCCTGGCACACACGTGTTCACACACACACGCTCACAGCTCGTCACGTCAGTTAATTAATCTAACTGACCTTCATTGTTTCAGTGCTGCCACAGATCTGGATGCAACAGCTTCATCACGGTGGTTTGTCTGGTCTGTGGTCCGCTGGTTTCACCCATTCTCCTGATATGTTTACGGTAGAAAAGTGTTTGTCAGTGGATGGTTTTGGTTTGTGTTCCACCTCAATATTCCACGGGGTGAAAACAGTTTACCTCCGCTTTGGTGAAGAACATCAGGGAATTGTTTTAGAGTAGTTTTGTTGCATACATATCTGTATCTTCAAACCATAAACAAGGAAGTGAATTCGGTGACGTACGTGCATTACTGGGGACTGCTGTGATTGGTGGAACTCACGGGAGGCAGGACAAAATTGCGGAAAAGTCGCGGTGATTGGACAAAATTGCAAGGTCGCGCAGAATTCATGGAGATTGGTTGAATTTGCGTTAATTGCTGGGATCGAAACATCGCGAATTCCTGGAGGGACTGACTAATTCTACATCTGTGAACTGGAAATTTCTCTGGTTCATTCTTGGGCTTCCAACGAAAGAATTGGATTTTACAACTTCTTGAGTTAACACTGAATAATGTGCAATAACACAGATATAACTCCAGTACTATTTATTACACTTACATTTTTATTTTCTTGCACATTTTACATTTTACGCCGATACTTTTTCTACTTACGTTAATATTTTTACCACATATTTTTCTACTTGTGTTTATCTATGTATTTGATATTTGAATGGGAGCAACCTCAGGGATCACTAAAGCATTTCGGATTCTGATTCTGATTCTGGACATTAATGTTTCCGGTGTCCAAAAGAAATTGCTGTTCAGATGAGGAACTATTGTCAGAAAGGGAAGGAGTACTTGCACCGTTTATATTTGCAAAAAATGACACTGCAAAGTAAGTTTTACACAAATAAATCTGTCTTTTTTGTTTAATTTAGCCTTGAAAAATCGAGATCTGGATTCTCTGCGTTGCTACTTTGCTGCCACTGAAGGCTGAATGGCTTCCATCACGTCTATATAAATCCTGGTTATTGATCCTGATCATATTCCTAAGTATCCCCTCCCACCCTGACAATCAACATGAAGCACTCGGGTAGAAACATGAGTAGCTTTTGCTCAACCTCACCTTCAGACAGCACATTAAGATTCAGGCTCGATCTATAAATTTGAAACACCAGCTCATCCACGGCTTTATCTCCTCCCACCTGGACTTCTACAACTCATTATTCACCTGCCTGAACGGTGCAGCGACTGCACAAACCTCAAAGCCAAAACTGCTCACGCTCACACTGGACCCAGGCACACATTATTATAGTTCTGGCTGAATTACAGCGGCTCCCCGTTCGCTGCAGAATTCAATTTAAGATTCTGATTACTTTTAAATCTCTAACTGGTCTGGCCGTGCTGTATACTTCAGAACTTTTAGCACCTAATTCTGCACCGAGACGCCACAGATCAGAAAATCAAGCGCTGTTAAAACTTCCAGGCTGAAAACAAAGGGGGGACCGTGGCTTTACTGCTTTAGCTCCGACGCTGTGGAAGAAACTCACCGTAAAAAAGAAAGAAAGAAACCTCGCTGATTTGATGAAGGCAGCTTACGTTTGTGGATTCTATCAACCTGAAATTACGCCTTTAAACTGCTTTTCTGATTTCAGTGAAAATGCAAAAATGTAGTTTTACTGGATTAGATGGCTTACAGTCTGGTGTGTAGTACAGTGAACCATCAAACTACAATGAATCAGGGTAATTAGCTTTCCCTCTACAACCACAGGTATTTTTAATTACTAGTATTAACTGTAAATGGTAAATGTCCAGGGATATGAGGGATATGTCAAGTGAATTACATTAAGTTACCTCAACTTGAATTAAGTTTTGAGTCAACTAATGCAGGATTTTGAGTTTAAATTACATGTAACATTAAGTTGATAGAATTACCAGCATTAATATGTCAAGAAAACTCATAAAAAATGATGCTTTCAACTTAAAAGGTTTATTTAAATCGTTAATAAAGATTTTTAAGTCTGCAACCATGAATTTAACTGAAGGTAATGGGTCCCTTGGGTTACTTTTAGTATATAAAGTATTGACCAAGCAAATTTAAATTCTCCGATCTGGATCACTTTTCCCAGGTGAGTAGGAAAACATTTGGAAAAGCACATTATTGTCTAAATCAGTGGGACTCATATTGCCTAAATAATTCAGATTTGCTTATTTAGTTGTCTTTTTCTATCACTTTAACGTCTCTATTAGTTGAATTAGTGCCTCTAAATGCCACCTCTTATGGGGAAAACCAACAAATTCACTCCTTCAGGTTCTTTATAATCATCTTTAACACCAAAATGTGCCCACAGTGGTGCTGTAGTGTTTGGATTTCCAACTAAACCCTTGATGTGACTGTCGGTAGACGTTAGAGCTGAGCAATTAAACTTCATCAGCAGCAGCAAGAATGTTGGATAGTTTCACCTAAACGCATTAGATGCTGATTAGATTACATGAAAACACATTAAGCTATGTAAATCTCTGGATCTGTTTTAAGGTAATGGATCAGAGCTCAAAATATTCCAGTAATTCTGTATAATTTCCTCAAGATATTTCCCGAGAGCTGCATATTGTAAATAGCAGAGGGACCGTTATTTGGAGGAGTTCTTTCTGGGTTTTTTTATAGACGGCGCTCTTCCTGTAATAAGGCGCTGAACCTGACTGGAGCAGCTTTTATCTAATTTTCTTTGTACCTTCTTTCCTTGGATCTACACTTTAGTTCGTCTGCTTGTTTTTCAGAATCGATTTGTTTCGTGCAAATTCTCCTAATACGTCTGAACTGGCTAATGGGGAGGCCGTTTTCCCTCAGGTGGAGACGTTCCTGGTGCTTATCTTGAAAGCCTTCTCTCTTGTAATAGTAAAAGTGAAAACATACCGTCTGAAAATAGGCCAGTTTATTAGGTACATCTCAGCGTAATGCAATCAGGTACTTTTATTATGCTTGTATTATTTAGGGTTTTTCATCATGTTGATTTAGTTTTGGAAGTTATAATTACTGTTATGCTGAACTGCATCACATAAACCTTCAATAATCCCACAGTGGGGACATTCATTGTATCAGCAACGAAAGGGGAAAGTGCAAATAAACCAAAAATATACATAAGTACTGGTTCACATTGTCCACATAACAATATTGCACATAGAAACACTGTTAGAAAAATATTAATATTGCACAAATTTGATCTATATTGCACAGATTCTTGTATATGTAGACAAATATGAGTTATGGTATTGCACAATTTCTTCATGAGTAGAAATGCTAATAGTACGGAAGCCATAAACGGCCATGGTCCGACATTTTTTTTCGCACCGTTTTCTCAAGAAAACAAGATAATTCTCCTTCGTTTTCTTGTTATATTGAGATCATTTTGTCGCTATCATGAGATGACAAAATCCATTATGTTGTGATAACGACAAAATTATCTCGTTGTAACAAGAAAATTTTCCGGTGACGTACAAAGCGAAACCAACCCGCCAGACCACTGTTAATGACAATAACTTGTATTCGCAGACTTGCAAAAGTACAAACAAACACATGAACAGGCTTAACTGACCTCATTAGAGTGTGCAGCTGCAGTAGAGCATGTCCAGGCCTGGCTTCAGTCGGTAGTATGCAGCGACAGCAGAGCACCTTCTGGTCTGGCGGGTTGGTTTCGCTTCGTACCTCACAAAATTTTCCTGTTATAACGAGAAAACGATTTTGTTTTCTCATTATAACGTGATAATTTTGTCGTGATCACAACATAATGGATTTTGTTATCGCGTTAAAACGGCAAAATTATGTCGTTATAACGAGAAAACAGAGCGAGAAAAAAATAAGTTGGACCATGGCCGCTTAGGGCTTCTGTATGATAGGGAAGCACTAATATTGCACAGATTTTAAATAAGTAATATTAAAAGGGAAGCCAATTTATTAGGTACACCTGTATGAACTAATGCAGTCAAAAGCTTTTATTATGTTTATATTGTTTAGGGTTTTTTGTCAATGTCAATTTAGTTTTAGTTTCAATAATAATCCTTTATTAATCACACAAAGGTGAAATTTGCATTTTTATAGCAGCGCAGAGGAAACATTTAAGAAATAAGACCAATAATATTCATAAGTACTGGTTGGGATTGTCCAAATTCTTCTAGATGTGGAAAATAACAATATTTCATGTATTGATAATATTGTAAAAATTCCTTCGTGAGTTGAAATGCTGATAGAGAAGTACTAATATTGCACAGATTCTTGTATATGTAGACAATTTGATGTTGCACAGAGCATTTTTAAGTGTGCAAAACAATTTTACGGCTTTCAATGTGTTTATTTTGCACCAAATGAATCCAGAGGTGTTTCTAATGATCTGTCCTCTCATTTGTGTAAATAGGTAGAAATTAGAAGCACATTTCAACGCAATGCATCTCTTTTCCCTCTCGTCTCCCTGCCACTATCTCCGGGCTTGTTCTCCATGCACTCCCCTCCCTTCCCTTTTCTTTCCATTAGTCTTCAGTCCTGAGAGAGGCGAGAGGAATAATAAAGGGACGAGGAGGAGGATAGTCCCCCGTCCTGAGGCCCAGTGCCAGCTGCTGCTGCTGCAGAGACGATCCATCCAAACCCAGGCAGGCAGGCAGGCAGGGATGACACTGCTTTGGAATTCAGCCCCTTGATGCAAACTCCGTGGGTAAGCCTGCCTCTGTCGACCCCCCGGGGCTGTCTGGGTGCTTTATGTCCTCCAACTGATAACATAAGTCACCCAAGTCTATAAACAATGTTAGCGTTACAAGCATCCTCGCCTCTTATCTGCCGTGTACACAGATGGCAAGAAGTCCTCTCATCTGTCCTGCGTTTAATGACGCATTACTTTGTGGACTGCAGACCATTTTTACGATGTGAAGCGAAAGAAACGCAAAGATCACACATCCGAGGACCACATTTCAGACCAGAAAGAGCTGCATTCATCCAAACTTCAGCACAGTAAACTTCTCATTTTACCATAACTGTGACACACTTGATCATAGTGTCAGTACCCTCCGTTGCGGCTTCTTCCAAGTCAACACTGTAGCAGATCATCTGGTGGTGTTTGGAGATTAAAACCAACGCCAACCCCATTCGATGCAAATATATTGCCCTTACAAAGGAACATTTTGCTAATTTAATGCCGCATTTAGCCAGAATTGATGAAGCAGAGTGCAGGATGTCCACATTTTTCATTCCTTATATGTGGGTCGAGCTCCAAAGCCGGCTGCAATTCCCACGATGCAGCTCAGCAGTGTGTTTTTGTGACGTTATTGCCGGGTGTACTCCACAGGTCTTGCAAACTCCATAACCCCAGTTTGAAACCCAGATATGCTGCTACAAGCCTGTGTCCAAATTAGGCCTGAAAAATTAGTCCACTTGTTGATTTTATGTAATTTTATATGGGGTCATTCCGCCTAAATTCACCAAATTAAAAAAAAAAAAAAAGCGTACCCCTGACCATCTCATGTGTCCGTTTATTTCTGTGCATACGCATGTTATTGAGTAATACATGTGTAAAATCTGGAGTCGTAGCTACAATTAGTTTTTGAGTTAAAAATTCTTAAAGTAGGTGGGGTCATGTTGATTTTTGCTGGGCATGGTGGTGGCAGTATCATGCTGGGGACCAATGTTTGAAGTCCCATAACTTGAGAAATAATGCAGCCAAAGTCATGAAAGTTTGCAGACTTATTGATATGTACATATGGTCTTCAATGGTACAACCCTGCTTTGATAGAATAATACAAACCAGTTATATGATGGTGTATATTTGTCAAGAAATGTCCATGTTTCTGTCTACAGAGGCTGATGTTTTTTTTCCTTGTGATTGGCACCAATGTTAGCTTTAAAAATGTAGAATATCTCAAGTGGTAGTGCTCTTTCAAATGTGTCACACCATTTCCTTTAAAACAAAAAAAAAAATAAATAGAAATCCAATCTCAATAGCAATATCTGCCGGAAAAAATCACAATTAGATATTCTTCCCAAAATCGTTCAGCCCTGCTGGAAACACAGTTTTAAACCTGATGACTGAATAAATACACAACACTGCCTAGTACCAACTCAGAAATCTCACAATTTCCCCAACATGTTCTTGAGTCAAAACAAAAGCAATCGATTTGCGATTTGCACGCTGTGAAATTTGTGCTGAAAGGGGCAGAAAGGCTAAAAAGTGGAAGTAGAGGTGTGGCCAATGCAGACTGTGTAGAAAACACAATAATTAAACTTGGTAAAACAAATCTAGGTTCAGGTAAAGCTACTATTCTACAGGCATGTCTCCCTAAGGCAACATCTAAATGGCATCACATCGACAGTAAGTGTTTTTGGTAGTAACTAGCAGATTGGAAATACATTGTTTGGTTCTCTATGTGACATGCAGATGACAAATTAAAGGAAAAACTAGAACCCCGACCCCTACAGTGACAGGATCTAGTGGTTCTGTTATGCTGAGTAAGGAATTTGCTGGTATTTTTGGGTCCACTCGTCCTTATAGAGAGAGTGGTCACCACAAACCAATATAAAGTTGTTCTGACTAATGAAACATTGCCTTGGGAGTGGTCTCTTTCTGGATGTCCCCATTTATAGGACTCAGTCCTACAGATAGACACAATCACTAGACCTCGACCCAATCAAACACCTATGCGAAACTTTGGACCGACGTGTTAAACTTCGTTCTCGTCCACCATCATCAAAACGTCAAATGAAGGAGTATCTTTTGGAAAAATGGTGTTCACTCCCTCCTGTAGAGTCCAGAGATCTGGAGTACCAAGGTGTACCAAAGCTGTTCTGGAGACTCATGGTAGTCCAACACCTCATTGAGACATTTTATGTTGGTTTTTCCTTTAATTTGTCAACCGTCTGTACCTCCATGGAGTATAAGCACTCTATAAAATGCTTTGTCTGGCACTTCAGTGGGAGGCCTCAGTAATTCTTGTCACTCTGCTACAGCAACAAGATAAACTTGAGTAAGCGGCACATCTGTTGTTTGTGCCACATTTATCACAATGCACATACACCACCCACGTACCAAAAACTGTGTGCATAGTAATGTCTGTTAAGGAGACAACACAGCAAATCCTGTGCAAACAACCATGAAATAGTGCCTTCCTTTCATTTTGAAAGGCCCCTCTGGCAAAAATAAAGTTTGGTATCAAGAGTCCATATGGTGTTTTTTATTTGCTGGGTGACATATCATGAGGGAAATAAGCAGTCAACGTCATGACTGAGCCTTTCTGCAATGAAAACGTAGTATATTAATGACAGTCTCAAAAACAGATATTGAGATGTCCGAAGTTTTGCAAGTAACAAACCTAAAGAATCAATCCTGTCAGCTTGCAGGGATGGGTTTTCTGTATGATTACTGTTCTTCACAACTGGTTTCTGGTTCAAACATGTCTGGCATGGTGGTGAATACTTGTTTTCAAGGGAGTCATAGGTGTCTTGTACTTCTTTTCCACCAAGAAGAACCAGGTGCTAGTTCAGTGCTGCTGCTTAGTCGGTTCAAATCTCGTTCCTCCTAAGAACCTGTTTGCTTTTCCACTGACAAGGAGTCAAGTTGGAGCCACGCCATTGCGTCATGTAAAACGACTACGCTTGCATTGATAACATAGCAGTTAAACAAACGCAATAGGTTGATAATAATATCTATGTTTATCTTTAAAGATCAGGGGTAGCCAACCTTGGTCCTCAAGAGCACCTGTCCAGCATGTTTTGATGTTTCCCTCTTCCGACACACCCGATTCAAATGATCAGCTCATCATGAAGCTCTGCAGAAACCTGATAATGATCCTAATCGTCTGAATCAGGTGTGCTGGAAGAAGGAAACATCGAAAACATGCTGGATAGGGGCTCTCGAGGACCGGAGTTGGCTACCCCCTGTTATAGATGGTCTTAAGGCTCATTGCGGGACGGAGGTCACCTGTTGCCTGGGCACATCCGTGATCGCACTACAGGTGGGACACACTTGTACTGGATTACAGCGCAACAGTTTGCACAAAACTTCCATGTGTCTCGGGAGTCATTCCAATACATCTGCGATCAGACCAGGGACGTCCTGGGGGAAAAGGACACAAATTACCACTTGTGTATCCTTTTCCACTGTTGATCATTGGTCATCATAACCCCGCCTCCAGCCCCTGTTGTGCTCTGTGCTTAGCTCTGGCCCAGCAAAGAGTTGACGCTTGCTAAGCCCCAGTTTCTAGCACCTGGAGCCGGTGCTTACGCAGTGGAATCACAAAGAACTGGTACCAGTGGTACCAAACTAGCACTGAAACCAGCTTGGTGGAAGAGGGTATCGGTGGCCTCAACTAAATAGTCCATTTCCTGCATGGTCTGTTTTCAAAGATGGCCCTCTCTAGGCAGATTTACACATGTGCCATATTCCTTTCAGTTCTTAATGATGGATTTAAAAACAACATTTCTTAATGATTTGTGCTGTTCAATAACCTTTTGGGTCAAACATGTCTGGCTGAATAAATCCAATATTGCCACTTCGTAGTTTTACAGTGTTTTTTAGATGTTAGGTGACATTTCATGAGGCAAATAAGCAGTCAACGACATTGTTAGGCATTTCTTCATTAAAACAGAAATGTACGAATTCATGAGCAACAAACCTAAAGAACCAATCCAGTCAGCTTGCAGAGATGACTTTTCTGTATGATTATTATTCTTCACAATTGACTTCTATTTTAGACATGTCAGGCATGGTGGTGAATACTTGCTTGTACCTCTTTCGGGGGAGTCATAGGTGTCTTGGTGGCCTCAGCTAATAATTTATTTCTCGCACAGTCAGTCAGTTTTTAAAGATGGCCTTCTGTAGGCAGATTTACACATCTGCCATACTCCTTCCATTTCTTAATGATTGAAACCTTTACTTATTTATTTATGCTTTTCAGTAGCCTTTTGATTCAAACATGTCTGGCAGAATGAAAGAGTGTTTGAGCAGAGTCGTAGTTGAGCTAGTTTGCTTGCAGCGATTGGAGGAAGGAAGCAACGGTGTATAGTTACATCTAAAAAAAACTGTAAATAATCTCATTTATCTTTCTGCTTTGGTGGTGGCCTTTTGTTTTTGCGGATTTTATCACCTTGAAATTTCTGTTTCCTGAAATTGGTTATCTAATGTTGGCAAAGGTGTGAAAATTAGGTTTACTGCTGCTTTATGTCCACATTTCTTCAGATTTCTCTGCTGCAACTCAACCACTGTTGTATTTCAGTTGCATCACAGAGTAAAGAAAAGGGAAAAACAACAATAATCTGAAGAGAAAATCCAATTGTACAGTTTACATTTGGGTAAAGCGAATATTTAGGCTGGAAAACCTCAAGCTGATTTTCCTTAAAACTAAATTACAGCAATGCAAACTGTCCTTTTGAGAGAACTCTGTAGCAAAAGGAATAACATTACTCGTTCATTCAATTTGGACAAACTTAATTCAACTGTATGTTAGCCATTCATCTAAGTTGATCCAACAAATCTCTTCTCTTCAGTGTGTTTCAAGGCAGAAATAGATTATTTAAATGCAGGAAACTTCTAAATATGTAACTTTGAAGCACAGAGATGAGTTTTTAGTGGTTTAATCAAGAACCGGAGAGGCACTTTAATCTGCCGCCCATCTGTTCCTCCATGTAGAATAAGTACACTATAAAATATTTTTCTTAGCATTAAATTGGGTCTCAGTAATTCTTGTCACTCCGCTATAAAGCCAAGATAAACTTGAGTAAGCAGCACATCTGTTGTTTGTTTCAGATTTATCGCAATGCACACACACCACCCACATACCAAAAACTCTGAGCATAATCACGTCCATTACGGAGACAACGCGGCAAATCCCGTGCAAGCAACCGCGAAACTGTGCACGTCTGAGTCGACATCTTTTTGATTTAAAGAGATTCTACCTTCGAGTGACATGTTTGAGCTTCATAACGAGTCATTAATCAGCTTTACACTAAACTCAAAGTAAAAGTTGCGCACCCTTAAAGGAGAAAACTGCTGCATCAGTTCAATCAGAAGTAAACAGATGTGAGAGGAGAGAAGAAGCTTTAGATTAACAGTGGTAATTACGAAGAATGAGCTCTGAGAGCCAGCAGCGGTGTCAGCCGGCGAGGAGAAAGTATTTCAACATAAATTTGGGAAGCAGTCATTTGCGGTGTGGGTGCACGAACTGAATAATGGGATAGCTTTCAAAGGCCTGCCCGCTCTATGGAGCACAGTTTATAGCAGTTTAAGTCCTGACAACAAGCAAAGTGCAGTAATACACACAGAGACATGTCTGGCATAATTTTATAATAGCTTAAAGCAAAAACCAACAGGCGTGACATTTCTATTAGCAGTTGTTTTTACAATTAGGAACAAAGAAAGTAGCTCACACTTGGAACACAATGAGGGTTTAATATATGAATGCTCTGTGCCTTAGGTCCTATTATATAACCACATCTTTACAATGATTTGTATGCATTAAGCTCCTTTCAGACCTGGCAGCATCTGAGCGCGTTTGCTTCATCTCTGAATAGGCATCCATTTTTGCGAAAGTCACAAACAGCAACCTTGCATAGTCAGATCTTGCAGCGTTTCCATATTGGAGTTGTGTAAAGCGATTTGGGAAAACCCTTTTTTCTACATTTCAGCACCAATGTTGATCCAAAAACACCACGGTGAGCGAAAGACACAGTTTGTGGGACGAAATGACAGAGCACCTTTCTTGTTCAGTTTCAATTTCACATCTATTACAAACTGGAATGTCCATAAAAATGAGTGCAGTGATGGCAGACAGGTCAGATTAATGAGACTCAGAAATGCCAATTATAACCCAGGCTTGGATGAAATTGGACGGGAGCTGAGGTTTAGTTTGCTGCTTCCAGCCGTTCCTCTGAGTTCATTAAACACCTGCAGCGTCACAACCCAGTCTAAACTAAATCCTATACAACTAAACTGCATTCTGAGTTATGTTTTGAGTGAAGCACATTTTCTGCTAGATCGTGTAGTAGGCGGGTAATCAACGTGTCTTTGCCACTTATTTTATTGCTGACTGTCGCTTCTCTTCAGCCAACCAGTCGTGTACTGTATTTGATGGGGTGGAACTTGTCAAACTGGCAACCCAAAAAAATGGAGAAGGGTCCAAAATGTAGTGAAAGGGCTGTATTTTAACCCAAACCATGATGTTTCCTAACTCTGACCGAGTAATTTCAGTGCCTGACCTTAACCAAGAGTCTAACAAGGTGTGATTTTTTTCGTAAACCTAACCAGATAGCGAGTGCAAACGAAAAATAAACAAAAGAAAAAGAGTCCAACCTTTGATTTATGCCTTCGTCCTCCCTTCCAACCTCCTGGATTTGGGCTTCGCCGCTCTTTCAAACTGGCCGCCTTTCCTACAATGTCAGAAAGGTCACAAATTACATTGATTTCAAAATAAAAGCACACTGCCGTAAAATGTTTTGCAGCTTGGTTTAGAGGCATGGTTGAGCACCAGGAGCAAACTGCGGTGTTTGAGTAAGCATGACATGACCGCAGCTGTGATTTAAGCAGGTTTTATGGAGACGGAGATGAGTGTGGTTGTCGCTGCTTTTCTTCTAGAAGAAAATGTTTGGCAAATCAAGTACGAGTAGAAACCAAAACTGAGACAGCTGACTCAGGATCCATGTGAGCGTCTGCAAACGAGAGAGTATACACCCCTTGACACCTGACTTTACTTACAATTATATAAAAACAATAATTTAGTGTTTTTGATTTCAAGTTGATGTTAAATTAAGTGGAGATTGTTAATTTGTCTATAGCACATATAGTAGATATAAAGGTGTAATGCAACAGGCATTAATGGTAATTTTTTTTTTTATTGATGCCGCAAATGTCGTTCAAACCGGTCCTAAAAGAAACTGTTGTGGATCAGGTGGCCACAAACAGTAGTTCTTCAGTCCAGATTCCGAGTTCTAATTCACTTATTTGTATGAGAGCTTAATAGCAGCAGTTGCCAGAGGCTCACCAATAGAGGCAGAGAAGAGTCCAAGGAGTCAGACTTCAGATTCAAAGAAATAGTGTTTATTCTGCATGATACAGGTTAAACACACTGAGAGGGACCCTAGGGTATGCTCTGACAATCATTCTCGCTGCTCTGGCTTATATACAGTCTCAATCCCGGGGGTTTCCACGCCCCGGGCCCATCCTTCTTTTAGGATAATTCGTGGGCGCTTGCCACCATTATACCACCTGTTCTGTTCTTAATAGTGTCTGGACATAATGGCATCATTTTAAAAATAATGATGGATGGGCGGTGTCATCTGGCTTCACCCCCCAACCAATCAGAACACTTCTATTTTCTTCTGCACATACATAAGGCCTTTACAGGGCACCTCAGCAGATACATTCTTTCATCATAGTATCATGTCTACTACACAACACACAAGTGCACTTAGGTGGAGACAGAAAACTACTCCTGTATATCACATTTCAAGATAATGAGACTGTGCAATCCTATTTTCAGGCAATGGGGCTGAGTGATCACATCCCAGAGTGATTTGTTCCTGCATTTAAAAGACAGTTGCCCCTACAGTAAAAAATAGGTGCACACAACATTTGGGTCCTAATCATGGAAGTGATATCTCTTAGTCATAAGCCACTACAAAACCAGTGCTTGCAAAAGGTTCCTAGGTGTGTATTGAAGATGCACAAACCAGCATTGGGGGAACGCATACGCTATCTCGGCTGTACGTTGACAATTTGCGACAACCGACGTTAAGGGGTTCAGCATGTGGCACAGCAGCAGTAATTCAACTGCAAATTTCCCCGCTGTGGGATTAATAAAAGATTATCTCATCTCGTCTTATCTTAATTGATTACGTATAATTTTGTAACATCCTCAACATGGAGGCAAGGGTTAGGGTTAGGATCAGGATGTAATTCAGGTGATGCAGAGTCACAGTTTATAAGCTGCAGTAAATTATTAAGGTTGGAGGTCGATTAAAGTGATCGGAACATTTTTATTTTGCTGGTGGTAGAGAACAGAAAGAAACTGAATTTTCACTGTTTGAGGAATCATAATTAAACTATGTTATGAGTTATTAGGATAGTTTAATATACTATTAATACTCTATATTCAGTCTGTTATTAGTGTATTACATATCACCTGATGCACTGTCCGATTTCTCTTGTGATTTCATGGGTATGTCTGAATTAAGCTGTGGATATTAATGTAAAAGTGACAGAATGCATCACTTCAACAGATTTATGAATCCAGCAATATTTTGTATCTCATGTCTAAAAAGGGCTTTTTATTCACATGTATTTAAATGTTCAAGTCAGAGATTTTGCCTGCGTTTCCATGACGATAAATCATCCTCACATCCGTTATCTGAGTCAGCCGTCACAGTTTTGGTTTCCACTCATACTTGATTTGCAGAACAGAGTCTTTTTGAGGAAACGATCCTGGCTGAAGCGATTCTGCAGCAGCTCCACCGGGTCTCACCTGTCTGCGTTTACACAAAACATGCTTGAAACCACGACTGCTTTCATGTCACGCTCACTCAACCACAGCGAGATAATTGAGCGTATCGTGAATTCAAGTCAGGTGGGGAGGGTTTCGTAGCGAGCGGAGCCTCTGTGGTTTCAGGGGTGGAAGTCGACCAACCGGGCCTCAGACCTACATTTCTTGAAAAGAGAGCAGGAGGGATCCCTTTTTCTGGCTCCCTTGGGTGCTGTTTCACGCTCCACGGAGAGATGAGAGGGTGAGAAGGAGGCGAAGAGATGAGAAGGTTTCTGGGAGACGGATGAGATGAAGCGAACACTTGACAGACAGCAGCCCTGGGAACTCCTCCTGCCTGCGCCGCCGTACAGCAGAGCGACAGGCAGGAAGAAAAGGAGCTTCACTATTTCTAAACTTGAGGAACAGAGCCGGAAGCCTGTTCTCTACGAGTCATTAACTGGAAAATACTGTGGAGGGAGGCATGGAAAAATCGGTGACGGGAGCATTTTTTGGTGACTCAGATCAGTTAGTTTCGCGGCAGCGGTAATGATTGCGACTGTCGAGCTGCCACCTGAACAATGTCATGTGCTTACGAGATGGAAATCCGGGGTTTTAAGAGCTTTAAATCTGATTATCGGTGAGGTGGGAGAGTTATGAGGCCGTTTGGGCTCTCAGGTGAGGACGGGGCATTTAAAGAGTAATCCGGACAGAACAAAGCCCTCAGATGAACAGTAAGCTGATGTGATTGGTTGCTCTCATTTGGAACAAAACAGAGGATATAATAGGTGTTGCACACACATAGAAAGACCTGACAGATGCATGCATACACACTGTAAGAACTGCAAATTAAAATACATTTGATTAACTTATTCCCACATACACTGCTTTGTAGGGATTGACTGATATGTTTTTTGGAGGGTGGGGATTTGTTTGTTTGTTTGTTGTTTTTAGGGCCAGCTCAAACACTGTAAAACTACCAAGTTGTAATACAGCATTATTTCAGCTACAGGTTATTGAAAAGCACGAATCAGGGGATGGATACAAGAAAGTTTACCAAGCCTCTGAACGTCCTTTGGAGTACAGTTAAATCTATTATTAAGTAATGGAAGTGTAAAAACCTGGTTCAAAGTGTGTGACAGAGAGAGGAAGACCACACGCAAAAATAAGTAAATAATACAGTAGATATATCGGGACTCTGTGCAATACGTGGATGTGAAATACAGATAATTTGGGTTCTTATTCAGTGTCCCTTTTCTGCTTCACATGTTTATGGTCTGTGCTCAACTGTCTCTGTATTTGTATGTCTCTGCTGCCTGTGTTCACCTGTATTTAGTCTGTATACATAGTGTCTTTGCATAGTATGGGTCTTTATATTTTTTTGTGTTTTGTAACATCAACCTGCCAGGGGGTCTACAGATGGAAATTAGCCCTGGGCTATAATCTGGCATAATTACATTTGTTTAAATGTTCATTAATATGCATTCTTTCCCCCTTTCTCTTAAATAAATAAATATGGTACCAGTCAATCAGTGTGTCTGCATTGTCTGTGTGAGTGAAAGGTGTGTGCAAACGTAGAAAACCAAAAACAACTAAATGGCAATGTCAGTCGAAAGAGAGTGAGAAGCTCCTGCAGGTCTCATTTATGGCCTGAGTCCCTCCTGCTCAGGTGTGCAGCATCACAGCTAATGCCTCAGCTCCACCCATCAGCCTCCTGAAGCAAAAGGGGCAAAACAGCCAACCACATATAGGATGGGGCCAACCCTGGGGCTGTCACAGAAGGAAGAAGAAGGATGTGTAGAACTAAGCGACCGTGCAAGAAATAGACAACTTAGTTGAGGCCACCAAGACACCTATGACTTTCTCCAAAAAGGTACAAGCAATCATTAACCACCATGCCAGATATCTACGAACCAGAAACCAATTGTGTAGAAGAAAAATTTGACAGAAAACGTGTCCCCTCAATCTGACGTTATCGGTTCTTTATGTTTGTTAATTATGAAATACCACATATCTCAATACTGGGAGCCAATATACATTAAATGTAATATTTTAACAGCATGGGATAGCAGAGAACCTGTCATCCATAACTAGGCTTCTTCATTAACAAGGGTGGCTACAACTGGATGTATAAAATAGAAATAGCAGTGATTAAATTAGTTTTCTAGACTCTGTTTCAGGTTAATCTGTGGCTGCCTTCTAACTCAGCCGCTAGCCGTTAGCATAGCCTTAGCCACTGTGAGAGAAGCTCATTTCCTGGTTTGTGTTTCTTGCTCAGTTTTTGCTGCTTGACAGACATTTCTGAGACCACAGAGTGACGACAGACAGAGAGAGGAAACTGCATCAGACCCGAAGTAGTACATTTAACTTATCAGTAATCGGCCAATAAAAATACCAGTAATCAGAAACATGTCAAATATCGGCCACAGTAATCGGCCAGGTGGATAATCGGTCTACTCTTGCTGTTTAGAAAAGATCTACACCAGAAAGTATTGAGCTACAACCCCACAAAGATGAAACATTACCAGGAAAGTCGTATTTTACTTGAGGAACATCGTGTCATATTGGACAGACAGAGTGCTGCCTGTCATACTTCATCTCCCAAACCAACACTAGAATTGCTTTCTTCTACAACCGCAGAGACACACTGCAAGCACCTGTCTGATGTTGCACTATATTACTTTTTTTTTTTTAAAAAGCCGGAGTTGTTACCACACAGTCGGTAGTTTCTCTTGCTCAGGGGGAATCTGGGACTGTCAACAGCAGTGATTTACACTGCGAGCGGCAGACAGTCCTAATCATGCTGACAAGGGGAATTTTATTTTTTTCGATCACGCCGCACCAGCAGATATGACTCCACACAAACATGATCAGAGGGAGAGAAAATGCTTGACACATTAGTGAGCAGAATCCAATATGGATTTGTGGCAGCACTGAAAAGCCAAACAAGTTCTTTATCAGCTAAAGCCCGAGATATCCCTGAGGAGAAACACCGGCTGTGTGTCCGTCTAACAAGATGAATTTAGGTCCCTTTAAGTGTCAGAAATGCATTAAAGTTAAATCTTTTAGATTTTTATTGCTTTAAATCCCATTTTCAAGTGTTGCTGCTTTTCATTTTGTGTAATGTATAGATGTCTCCTATGCACATAGCTCTTTTACAGCCGTATCAGGATGACATTATGTGACATTTCTCAACATTTCCTACTGCTGCTGCTGCTTTTTATTAAAAGCATTAAACTCTTTCACTCTCAAAACACTCTAACAGGTTTGAAATGCATGTTTAGTTTTTTTAGACAGTGTGAAAACAAAGAATCATCAGCTGTTTTAACTTTACAATGGGGCGGCTGTGGCTCAGGTGGTAGAGCGGGTTGGTGGTTCGATCCCCCGCCCCTCCGCATGCCGAAGTGTCCTTGGGCAAGACACTGAACCCCAAGTTGCTCCCAATGGCAGGCAGGCACCTTGGATGGCAGCTCAGTTGTCATTGGTGTGTGAATGGGTGAATGTGAAACACATTGTAAAGCGCTTTGGATACCACTAAGGTAGAGAAAAGGCGCTGTATAAGTGCAGACCATTTACCATTTACAACAGTCCTTGAACTGTACAACATGCAGTTCCATGAAGAAAATTAACCAAATCTAAGCTCACAATGATGATATTTCATCGGGATTACTTTATTTTACAAACACACTAACCTAAAAAAATTGCCAAAAATAAAATGGTTGCACCAATTTTTCCAAAAAAAGCTCAGAAAAGTCTGCACTCCTCAGTGCAACCAAGAAGCCATGAGTGACTCAGCTGTGACCAAGAGTCAAAAATTCAAGGAGTATTCAGCTGAACTGCAGGCTGTGTAGATAGGAGTAAAGCATGGAGAATAAAACATGCTTGGCCAGGAGATTAAATGCAGCACAGCTCGAAAACAGTAAACAGAGGAGCAAGTTGTTAGCAAGTGGTTGGAAGATACATTCATCATGGTGAAACATCTTTTTAGAGCTGATGCACGTAGTTGTGTGAAAAACATTTAGTTCGTACAGATTGTAAAAGCGCATGTCTACTACACGGAGTCAACATTTTTGTCCAGTATTGGTAAGACCTGTGGACACGTGGAAAAATGTTGTACATGTTGAGTCCAGGCTTTTTCAATTTTTGTAAGATAGAAAGTTAAAGAAACTGAACTTTAGTGTTTTTGTATTTGATCTGATTTGTGGCATTTTAATTGCATTATACAGCACAAAAGACATGTTTGACTTCTCTCTATTTCTAGCTATGGTTCTCTTTCCATAGGGGTGCAGGACTTTATATTGCGGTGAAAAATGAGCCCACAGTGATTAAAAGGACCAAAAAATATACCCAGAAATTGGGGTTTAGAGGATTTAACCAGGTCAGCATGAACTACTGCTGATTACTGAAAGTATCCCTAAGAGACAATCAGCATTTTTAGTGGTTTTCATAAGACAAAAAGGACTTTAGTGAGTTTTAGTTGGACAACTTGTCGCATGACCTGTTGTTATTTGGATAACAACTTATGTCATATGGACAACGTGAGATCAGATTGCAGGTGTTTGTGTCAAAATGGAAAATAATGAGTCTTTTTTTAAACAACATGACATGAAAAACCTTGATTTTGGTCCTCGGTTGCAGCTACTGTGTGCTCAGAGGTTGTCACTTGCCATTACCATCGGTAACCATGGCGTACATATCTCGGGGTTCACGAATTATGAGCAAATGGAGCGTGAGATGGGCAGACGGACTGGTGATGCCTTGGAATGCAGGTATTGTACCGGACCTTGGTAATAAATCAGGAGCTGAATGGAAGGCAAAGCTCCCAATTTACGAGTTGATCCACGTTCCACACCTCACCAGTGATCATGAGCGCTGGGTAGTGACCAAAACCTGTATACATAAACAGCCAAAATGAGTTTCCTCTTTGGAGTAGATGGACTTCAGACACTCGGAGGGAGCTTGGAGTAGAGTTGTTGCTCCTTAATGTCAAAAGGAACCAGCTGAGGAAGTTTGGGCATCTGATTTGAATGCCTTAACTCATCAGAGGGAGAACATATCTCATCTGGCCTGGGAACATCTTGAGATCTCCCAGGAGAAACTGGAAAACGTTGCTGGAGAGAGTGACCCCTGGTGTGTCCTGCTGAGCCTGCTGCCACTGCAACCCGACCACAGATAAGTGGAAGGAAATGGACTGATTGATGGACTGTAACTCGAGGATTATTATTATTATTTTACGGCCCAGCGCAGAGCACTAACTTCACATAACATTTACATTCACACCACGATTAGGAGAAGCAGCGCACATACACTTTTTTGCTAGATCAAGAGTAAGAAACCAAAAAGGCACCGGGGAATAGAGCAGTTGCAGAGGCATTATTGCAGCATGAACTTTCCAAATTCATCCATCCAGATGTTTCTGCTCACACCGGCCAGCACACCACCGGTTTACTATTCATGAACAAATTTTGGGCGTCTATTCCCATCCGTGAACACGCCGTCCTTGATTGAAGGCGAGCGCATGCACCGCTCAGCCTTCTGCTTTATACCCGGTGAGTCTGTCACCGAAGCTCTCCCTTCAGTCGAGGCAGCAGCAGTTTGACACCTCAATGCTGTGTGTTTACTTATTTATTCTGCAAACACGGCTTGCGAGTGTCTTGCGCAATTGAGCGATCACCCTTTGTGAGTAATGCATGTGGAGAGAGGCAAACTGGGAGAAAGAGAGAAAGTAACCTTCTTTTTTTTTCGAGGCCGTATCAACAGCATGACCTGCGTGTTAACCCAGTTTGAAGCCCCAATGGAGCGAAAGTGACAGGGACTGTGCCGTTATAAACCACAGAAGAAGAAGAAGACGAGGGGAAAGGAAAACAATAACCCAGTTAGGTTTGTGTGGCTCTATTAAAACTCTCTCTGCTCCCTGGGTGTCAGATTAACCTATTTGAAGCTTGTCCTGATGGGTTGATTAGACAAGATTGGAACAGACTCCTGAGTTCCGCCACTGCAAATTTTCTAATGATGTGATGAAGATCGGCAGCTACAGCCTGAGCAGAAGAGTATCTATAATTATATTATTTGGCTGAGTTTGAATTCCAAAGTACCCTCTGCAGAGAAAAGCATGTGACTGCCTGGAAATCTAATCTGGTATGTGGGCAGCGAGTTCATAAAGCAGGAAATGCCAGGATGCTCTTTCGCTCGTCCTGCTCCTGTGCTGTCTGGTCTTGGTGGGCAGCTGTAAAAGGGCTGAATTTTAATCGCGCATAATGGTGCTTTTAGTCCACTTGCTTTCCTTGACACTGTCGTAAAATACATCAGAGGGCAAAAACTTCAGTTGGCTGCAGTCGGCTTTGAAAAGGAAAAGGGAGGCAGCGGACGAGAGCAGACAATCACGAGTTTGTGCAACTCTGGCCAAGAAGAAAAACCTCACGGAGCGGCTTTTTCCAAACATAAGTACGGCACAGATGGACGGCACAAGATGATGAAGTGCCTCTGCTCTTATATAAATTTCACACCATAGAGATATGAATTCAGCACCAGCTTTTTGCACAGTCTGACACGCCTTAATGTTGACCCACCTCAATCAACTTACATGCAGTTAAATTGCTGTTGATGCACAGCCTTGTTTAAATATTGGAAAAGACAGCGTTGACTTGTAGCGCCAGTTCTGATCCCATATGTTCAGGTCATACGCGGTTGTGATGGTTTTCTTGCTTCTGCCTACCGACTCATGGTTTCATGCACAATGACAGCAGTACCGGTTGTAACATGCAGCCCCAAAAAGGGTGTGTCAACTGTGAGAAGTCGAAGGAATAGCTTGACATCCAAGGAAACATGCTCACACTTTCTTGTTGAGAGCGAGACAAGTAAATCAATAGCACTCTCGTGTCCATTAAGCATGAGGTCACAGTTAGCTATATGTTTGATGGTCATGGTCAGTTTTACAGTCTTTCATAAAGACTTTGCTTTTAGTCTTTGGCTTCCCATAAAGACTGAAAACAGGAGTAAAAATCTGCCCCAGCTCTGTCAAAAGGTATCACAGTCAGGATGACATACTTGGATCAGACACAACACTAGAAAAAAACACTAGAAAACACTGATTTACTCCGCATAATGGCACCTGTGAAGTGTTGGGATATATTAGGGAGCAAGTGAACAGTCACTTCTTGAAGTAGATGTGTTGGAAGCAGGAAATAAACGGGCAGTGCGAGGATCTAAGTGACTTTGCCAAGGACCAGATTGTGATGGTTGGATCAGTCAGAGCATCTCCAAAACAACAGGTTTGGTGTTCCCAGTGCGCAGTGGTTAGTGGCTGCCAAAACTGGTCCAAGGAAGGAGAACCAGTGAACCCAAGGCTCATTTGTCAGACTTCCCAGTGTGACCTACTAGTACAGAAGAGCTACTCTGAGACAAATTGTTGGAAACCTTAGTACTCGACGTGACAGAACGGTGTCAGAACACACTGTGGGGCTATGTAGCTGCAGACTGGTCAAAGCGTTCATCGCCACCAAAAGCAGCTAAAAATGGAAAAGTGAGCATCAGAACTGGACCATGGAGCAACGGAAGAAGGCGTCCTGGTCTGGTGAATCACATTTTCTTTTACATCATGTGAGTGTGCATCATTTAACTGGGGAAAAGGCTGCAGAGGCGATGTGACGCTCTGGGCAGTGTTCTGCTGGGAAACCTTAGATCCCGGCATGCACATGGATGTTGCTTTGACATCTACCTAAGCATAGCTGCAGACCACACGCACTCCTTATTTCAGCTGGATAATGCTCCCTGCCACATTGCAAAAACTGTTCAAGAAAGGTTTGAGGAACTTGACGAAGAGTTCAAGGTGGCCTCCAAGTTCCCCAGATCTCAATCCAGTCAAGCATCTGCTGGAAGAACCAATCGGATCCATGCTGGCCCTACATTGGAACTTCCAGAACTCAACATCTACTGCTAACATCTCAGGGCATGAACTTCTTCTGAGGCCTGTAGAGTCCAGACCTTGATTTGTCTGAGCTATTTTGGCAACATGAAGGGGATCTACACAATATTATACATGTAGTTTTAATGCCGTGGCTGATTTCAGGGTTTAGAGCTAAATGTGTCCTGGCTCTAGCTCCTTATCGAACAGACGAGAGCGGTATTAATCTGCCATCACTGAAATAAACTCTAATAATCACTGCCTCACCACCTCAGCGTCATCATAATACTTCACATCACAGAACAAACTGACTTTCTTATGTGCAAACATCTCACAAAGTGCAACAACTGGGCCATTATGTGCAATATTCACATTTAAAATGTAATATGTCATACGGAACTCTTACTGAAAATGAAAAATATGTACTTAAATATACACTAAACATCCAATTTAATAGAAGAAAGATATTTACATTATATTTATTTGGTACATAATCCAGTTTAAGCGGACTGCTGAGAATTGTACCAACAATGGCATTTGTGTGGCAGGAGGATTCTGTTAATTTAAATGTGACATTGATTCACTTTAAATGGTGATTAAATGATGCTCTTTCTCCTTTGTGAGGACAAAGTGGTACAAGATTTCCCTTTCGCATATTGGTGATTGCATGTCTGTGCTTTTATCAGCAGTAATTGATTAGTGACCACACAAATAGGGTGGAAAGAAATGGGCTCGTGTTCTCTGTGTTATCCCATGAGGCGGTCTTAGTAGCTATGTGGCGTCCATTGGAGAAATAATTAGAGATAACCAACAACACCAGATAACCCTCAGTGAAATGAAGAATAACCCACACAAAAGTCAGGCTCCATTGATTTCTAGTAATTTGTATAAATAAGAGAACAGTACGACGCAACGCACACGGTTGTATTTGGTTTTATACTAAGATTTTTCATGTTTTTTATTGCAGTCGATTCAAATACCTGTGTAAATAATAGAGTCTGAGAAAGTTAAGTCGCTTACAGTGATTGGATTGAGTGTACATGCATATGTGTGTGTGAAAGAGAGTAAAATACAGCTACTGTAAGTAGTTTAAAATGATAGGATTAGTGTGTGTGTGTGTGTGTGTGTGTGTGTGTGTGTGTGTGTGTGTGTCGGGAGAGACGGGGGGGAAAAAACAGACTGTTTACTCTCCCAGCATGTTTTCAGCATCATGTCTTCGATGTGGTTTCGCAGGCTGGAGGGGTTTCACTTTAAACCCACCACAACGTGAAATGAGCCCGGTGCTGTACGGGAAGCCTCTCACGAAGGCCCCTGAACTTGACTGCACTGGAGGCCTTTTACCTCAAGGTGGTGTTTAAACTAAATGCACATCACACCACTTCTTCAGCTCATTAAGCGCCAAATTTGCTGTCACAGCCGGATTTAAATGCACGCGGCGCCTTGAGGAAGCCTCCATGACCGAGTTTGGAAGTAACCTTGATTGTGAATTGTTGCATTTTGCTTAAACTTTGCTCCTTTTCTTTTGGATGCAGAATTTAAGGACTGGGGCAAGACTGGCTCTCAACCAATCCTCCAATCAACTTTAATCACCAAACCGCAGCTGAGCCTCCCTCCCACCAAGTCTCACCAGTTGATAGACCCAAACATTGGCCCAACATCAGCCACCTGCTGAACGCTGGTATGTGTTTTTGGTAGCAGGTGGTTAGTTTGGAATCCCTCACAGCCTTGCCAGTGTTAAACCTACAATAGCGCTTAAAGTTACTACAATAAAGAAACAGAAAATAACGTTTCACAAATTGTAGACTAAACAACATCATGGTGTGACAGAAGAAAACGACTTTAAATTAACTGCCATTAGAAAAAAACTACTGTCAATTACAGCCGCTGCAATGAAGTTGCATCATCTATGACGTTGATGCTGAAACTGCTCAATATCTTTAACTGACAGGTGTTTTTTTTAAACTTTGATTCAATATAATGCACGTTTTTTATCCGTATAATATGCAGTTGTTACTTCAGTCGTTTTGGCTCCATTGGTCTTTGGTTGGCTGCAGTCGGCGGTACAGTTTTAGACGATGGCAACAGCAGCAAAGTCCAACTAGTGTAAGAGTTTCCAAAGATCCAAGGCTTCGAAATGTACGTGCTTCAAATTATCCAGGAACAAAAATCTCATTTGTGCACTGTGCAGACAAGAGCCACTTTACATCCGTTTACTTCTCTCCTGCTCCCTGTGCTCACAGACTATGCTTTAATACAGCTGAATTTTCAATAACACTGTTGACGTTTGCATATATTTCTGTTTGTGTTGTCAGGCAATTGCACAAGTAATAAAGAATAACTAAAATGCAGCCCATTAAGATTACATGTAAACCAGGAGTCACTTCCATGCTGCTGCTTTACGCCACTAAAATCCCGGTTTTCTCATCGCAATGTTGCCTAAAACAAAGCTGTGAATTCAGCAGCATTTACAAAGAACCAAAGCTATAATTAAAATCAGAGAAAACTGAGGAAAGTAGTGAACTTAGCTGCTCTGTGCATCTAAAATATCCACCATCCATCAAACTTTTTCACTTTGTTAAGAGGTTTGATAGAAACTTAGATTTGTTTTGGAGTTGCACTACTATTTATTTTTAGCATGTTGGAGTCGCTGGTGTAAGTCTAAAGTTTTGCACTGCAGTTTGTCAAAAGCAAATTAACATAAAGGAAATGATCATTTTGCTTTTTTGGACGAAAATTAATTGTTTAGATCAACTAATCTGTAAAATGGCTGATAGGTTAGTCATTAGTGAGCCCTACAGTAGTTGTGTAAAACTGTGTTTAGTGGTAACGCATTACCAGGTAGTTCGCCGGATGCGCACCGGAACTGCCGGCGCTGACATGGTTGACTGGCTGCAGACACTGAGGCGACTTGTGGCATTCGACGGAAAGGATTTTCAGATCTGTCCTCCGTGTTCTCAGAATGCTGCGGGACTACAATGCGTGTGTGCGTCTACGGAGGGTTTAAAGGTAAGAATCCTATTAGCAGCCTCTTGGCTCTGTGCTCTGTCAGCTGATGTCTTATGTTCCTCCGATAGACCTACATCTCTGCAGGCCTGATTTGATCTGTAAACTGTGAAATTGTATACATTAATGTTGATTTCATACTGTATAGACAGTGGCTTGATATCTAGGTGACTCAAATATAAGCTGAACACTGCTTATTTAATTTAATTCCCTTACTTTATTTAATATACAGTAGACACAGACATACTCTGGTTCTCAAGCCTGTGCAGGAGTTTGCTCTGATTCAATACATTTATGACTCTATTCTGCAGGTTCTCTACATAAATACTCTGCGCCGAAGTCTCTCAGGCTCAGTCAGAAATAACAAGCACAGTAACATACCTAAAACAGATGGAGTGGGTTTTGATTTGTACATTTTCCACTACACAGGACTGTGTCACATCTCCAAGGTCACTTTTTGTGGGTTTTCTAGTCCGTGCAGGGCCTTTTACATTTTACTGCCATTAATGCATCAAAAGCCTTGTTGTCTTGTAAAGTGGCTGTTCTGCATCCTCGCACCAGACTGTTCCAACTGCATTCAGCCTCATCTGAACATATGCTGTCAGAGTATTTGCAGCACATTTGATCGTACAAACTGAACAAAACAAGAGGAACACCTTTAAACTAGTTTTTTTTGTTTCGCTCATTATTAATTGCGGTTAATCATTTCAAATGTAGCAGCATATAACTATGAGATGAAAATGTGTCTTCAATGCAAAAATGTAAATACACCTTGTGTCTTTTGAGCTTTTCATACTTAAAGAGAAACTCAAACTCTTACTGCTGACAGTGTTTGCCTATCTGTATATGAAAATTCTTAAAATGTTAAATATTCAACATAAGTAATTATTTATAAGTCCACTTGGCAGATCAGCTGTTTATATCTTCTTTTTTTTCTAAATCGGGCATGTAGCTATTTTGCTCTTCTGTAAGCTCACACACACTTCAAAGGCAGAGCCCATGGCAGCATCATGAATTACCGTAAGCTTTTCAAGACCTTGGAAGCAAAGTAAAAGCCTTTGTTTGTTTTTACTGGTCACCCAATGCTTAAAATAATCCCGCACATCTACGTTTTATTCATACCATGACTTTTCCTGGCATACTGGGACTTCTCACAAGCTGCCGGTACTCTTTTCTCTGCCCTCTCCATATCAGGTTCACTGGGCGATTCATAATGGCCCAAAATAAACTGCATTACCCAGGAGGCACTACATGACACTCTGCTCCTGCTCTTGCCTGCTTGCTTCACACTGACAGTAGCTAGTCCAAGTAACACGGGATTTCAGCAGCAGAGCTGGACAGCTTAGGATAGAAGGTACACAGGGCCTTACGTAGTCCCGCAAGGTTCAGTTACAACTCTTGAATAGTACTGAGAAGACTGGACTAATAACCAGGCAGCGGAGCCAAGTCTCAGTGCTGTATTCTATTATCTGCTACACTTTATATATTCTTGTTATGTCTATCCGCATGTCTTCATCATGGCTCCACATGGCAAAGACTTGCCACAGCATGTAAAGAATTTGATTGTGACACTTCACAAAGATGGAAAAGGGTATAGAAAGATTGGTGACGAACAAAAAAAATCATCAAAACACAGTAATCAGGAGGTATAGAACAAGTCGTAGTACCACTAATCAGCGCTGCAGCGTTCATCCTTCTTATATGACCACAAAGTGCGATTTTTGCACAATCTACCTCTGTAAAACATGAGTTTTAGACTTAATCTGGCAGTTATCAATGAAAATTAAAGTTTCTGTGGAAGCTCAGACAGTGCTAAAAGACAATGCATAACGTCAGCCCTAGCTTACTCTTTAGCACAAAACAGCAAGGTGAAACTTTAGTAAAGAATATGAAAAGTAGCGTAAAGTTCAAGATAAATTTGTTTGGCTCAGATGGGGTCCAGTAAGTCTGGCGTGAACCCAACCAGGACCACCATGGTATATGCACAGTCCTGACAGGGAAGCACAATTGGTAGGAGTGTGATAATGATGTTAGGTACGTTACATTTATAGATGGTACCATGATGGTCTGTGGATATACCAGAATACTGGCTGACAAGATGACTAGTAGTCTGCAGAAGTTTCACAGAAGAGGGATCTTGCAGTTTTGCTCTTTGGCACAAAACTAAAAGATGAAGCTGTCATAAAGAACATGAAAAGGAACCTGAACCTCTTTGATCAGATGAGTTCAAGATACATTTGTTTGGCTCAGATGAGGTTCAGCTTGTTTGGCGTAAACCCAACCAGGACCACCACAGTGAATGCATAGTCCTGACAGTGAAGCACGGAGGCGGGAGTGTGATGATATGGGGCTGTATGAATGCAAAAGATAATGGGAAGATGACATTTATAGATGGTACCATAAATGGAACCTAAACCCCGTTGATCAGATGAGTTCAAGATAAATCGGTTTGGCTCAGATGAGGTCCGGCTTGTTTGGCGTAAACCCGACCAGGACTACCATGGTGAATGCATAGTCCTGACAGTAAAGCACAGGGGTAGGAGTGTGATGATATGGGGCTGTATGAGTGCAAAAAATGTTGGAAAGATGACATTTATAGATGGTACCATGAATGTTTGTGGATAAACCAAAATACTTTCTGGCAAGATGACTCCCATTCTGCAGAGGCTTGGCAGAAGAGGAATCTTGCAGTTTTGCTCTTGGGCACAAAACTACAAGATTAAGCTGTCATGAAGAACATGAAAAGGAACCTGAACCTCTTTGATCAGATGAGTTCGAGATAAATTTGTCTGGCTAAGATGAGGTCCAGTTTGTTTGGGGGGAACCCAACCAGGACCACCACAGTGAATGCATAGTCCTGACAGTGAAGCACAGGGGTAGGAAAGTGATGATATGAGGCTGTGTGAGCACAAAATCTGTCAGGTGTGGGACATTTATAGATGTACCATGAATGTCTGGGGATAAACCAAAATACTGGTTGGCAGGATGACTCCCAGTTTGCCGAGGCTTGGCAGAAGAGGAATCTTGTGAGATGAAAACTGTCATGAAGGACGTCTTTGATCAGATAAGTTCAAGATACATTTGCTGGGTCCAGCATATTTGGCCAGGACTACCACAGTGAATGCATAGTCCTGACAGTGAAACGCCGAAGTGGGAATGTGATGATATGAAGCTGCAAGAGTGCACAAGTTGTCGGGTATGTAACATTCATAGATGGCACTATGAATACCTGTGGATATACCAAAAAACTGGCTAACAAGATGAATCCCAGTCTGCAGACGTTTGGTAGCATAGGAATATTCCAGCATGACAACAACTCAAGAGTTTCTTGAGACCTGCACAAGTATGTTGTCTGACCTGAATCCCGTTGGATGCCTTTGGGGAAATCTATAGAGAAAGGCAGAGCAACACAACACCTTCAGCAGTCTCTAAAGAATAGAAAAAGTATCCTCCATGCTGAGAAGGACTGAGTCTGTCACCAAAAATAAAAGTAAACACATGACGCATTATGAAAAATAAAAGACTGAAATCTCACTAATGAAACTGACCTTTGTTGCACTGAGTTCCTACTGTGAGGCCTGCATTTTTAACAGAGTAAATAGAAACTGCTGCTTTTTAATTTTACATAAAAGCAGGTCCCTCACTGTTCAATGTAGAAGTAATGCTATTATTGCAAGGTGACATGATTTTGTGTCACCTTACAATAACAGCGAAGTGATACAATGTTGAGTCACTTGACATTTAAATGAATTTGCACAAAGGCCGATGTTGTGCTGCAGCTAATGGACGGATGACGTAAGCATCGCAAATATCTCATCTTTTATTCATTGCAGAAATTTGTAATGTAATAGGCAATTAATGATTTGTTGATACCAGATAGATGCACTCACTTTTTGACCCACGTTGAACACTGTGGTCACTTAGCTGCAAGTGAAAATAAATACTCATAAAGAGCGTTCAACTGAACTAGCAAGGGTTGCAAACCTCCTTTACCGATAAAAATATTAGAAAATATGTTTAAGGTTGAGCAGGTTCGACTGCAAGCAGAGTTTGGGCTGTTTAAAACTCAAATTAGAATCCATAGAGAATATTTTTTACAATGATGAGGTCTAACAAATCTCTGTTAGTAATAAAAAAGAGAAATAAACTGGATCTACAAACTGCCTCAACCAGGACAGTGCTATGTTTGCCATAATACAGCGTCTATACGAGCATAAAATTAGAATAGACGAGGCTTTAGGTGTCATATTGGCCCTGATTACAAACACTGGCCTGCTTTGTTGAGGCACCATCTGAGCCTCTTTCAAAACCAGGAAAAATCCAGAGTGGGAATCTGACTATTGTTCCCTATGGACTGAATCCCCGTGGTGTTTGGCAACTCATGCATTCATTACTGTGTCCTAAAAGTAAAATGATACACGGCGACATCCGGAGTGCAAGCAGTTTTCTGTATAGCCTGTGGGGTCGACAAACGTGGGGGGGAGGCGGTGAGGAGGGTCCTCCAGGAGCTCCTCTGTAGCACAATAACAAACTGCAGTGTTCCCACACTGAGGGCTGTTGTTGCTGTGATTCTAATTCCCTGGGTGACAGCCTGCGGGCGTTTCTGTTTAACAGCTAGATGATTAAAGCAAGAGGCCAGGTGGAAGGTTTTGATAGCCTACCTCTCGGCGCAGATTGCTAAGCCAGAGTGAGAATACTCCTGCTTACACTTAAGCCCCCGAGCTTTCTCAGAAGATGCCGTGTTGTTGTGGTCTTAAGGACGGTTAAAGTTAGAACGGCTTTGGATTTTTCACGAGATGCTCAGCTGTTGAAACTGGACACAATTGGTTTGAAGAATCTCCACAAGGTGACACGCTCTTCCACGCATCAAACAGAACTTAGCGAAGGCTGAATCAGAATCTGACGCCAGTTGGAGGTTTTGTTTAGTTGTTGTCAGTTGAATCTAATCTAATTAGCAGAGTTTGCGTGAGCTAATAAATACCAATTAAAGTTGTTTTGCAACTTTGATTCAGTCATTTATAATTAAAGTTGTAAATAAATGCTTTAACAGATGAAGCTGAGTTTTCAAGGGCACTGTATGCTGTTTAAATGTCCAGCATATCGTCTTTGTGAATGTGCTCGTGAGTGTTGTAGCCCTCTGTTAGTGATTATTATTAGAATGTGAGTGTATACAGAGCAGAGCTGCAAGGGTTCATCAATTAGTTTCAACTATTTTGATCATTGATTTATCAGTTTGTATAATTTTTTTAAGGGGAAAAAGTCTAAATTCTGTGATTCCAGCTTTTTAAATGTGAATATTTTCTGCTTTCTCCCTCCTCTGTGACAGTTAACTGAATATTTACTGGGCTGTGGGGACAAATCAAGACGTTTAAGGGCGTCGTGTTGAGCTTTGGGAAACACTTTATAGACCCTACAAGAAGCAAAAATAGACCTATTAATTGACAATGAAATGATGGGATGAAAGAAATCATTAGTTTCAGCCCGAGCACAGAGAAACTCGCCAGTCTAAATCACACTTCTGGTATATTTTAATCTGCGGTAAATACAGTGAGGTAACCTTAATCAGCCAATCAGAGCCCAAGGTACAAAATAAAATGATTTTAAGTTCCAAATATGACGTGTAATTCACTTAAAATTGGCTCTAGATTAACAATATGAAGTCAATTCTAACTCCATTCTAGTATAAAGAGTCATTACGAAATGCATGTGATGAAATTACAGTAAGAGGAACCGTGTTTTACAAATTGAGCAACAATAACAACACAATTTGTGACAGTTTGATCGTCATGTTAGAACAATCTAGATGCTCATTATGCGTTAATGTAGCAGAAGAAACCAAAACAATCTTGCACTATTGAGGCTGGGGGAGGTTCAAACTGCATAAGATCTGCATTTTCAGTCCAGGGATATATTTAAGAAAGAGCCAACGAAGACCAGTCAATCAACAGAACAGCAAATCAGCTGTAGTTTAGACAATAAATTAACATTTTAAAGCACTTTTCTGGAGAAAAATGGTAAACATTTGCAGTTTTTTTGCATTTCTCTGTTTTATATCATACTAAACTGAATATATTAGGGTTTCTTACACATTTTCCACAATCAGTAAATCATAAAAGCAATCAACAGATGAATCAATAATCAGTTTTTGCAGCCATATTTGACAACAAAACCAAAGCAGCTCTTCCCTGCTGCATCAGTACAGTTTCCTCACACAACCAGCCACACGAAGCCACAACATGTGATCCGAGACACACAATCTCCCCGCACAGTCTTCGCCTCTTCTTCTCCGAGCAGGTAAAAGAAAAAAACTGCCCCTCCATCTACTCCATCCTTCACAGCACTCCAGCCGCTGTTGTCTCTTAGCAACGCCGGCAGGCAAATCAATGGAGGGGAAAGGAGAGAGGCAGGGAGATGAATGAGGGAGTCGAGAGGACAAAGGGGGAGGAAGAAGTGGAGAGAAGTGTCCGAGGAGGGCAGGATGGGTGTCAAGTGTATAAAAGAAAAGGAGACCGGCAGGAGGAAGGAGGAGAGGTAGAAAAAATAAAGATAAAATAGGCCCATGTGGCGGGGGAGAAGGAGGGTGATGCACAGAAAGTAGGGAGAGCATGCGTAAATGTCAAGCTCTGCTCAAGTCGCTGCATTTAATGTCATTTGGGATGAAAATGTCAAAACGATAAAGCAGACTTCATTGTGAGCGATGGAGGCGCATGTTGTCTGCAGCCTGGCTAAATCTCTACCAGTCAGAGATATTTTTAAAAAGGTGCAAAAAGTGGCGGAAAGGAACTCCAGAGCAAAGCAACTTTTATTCTACTACATGGAAAAAAAAGAAGCTGCAAGCGTGAGGAAAAACCTGCAGGATCGAAGCTGCTGTGAGCAAAATGCATGAACTCTGGGCTGTTGAAGTGATGCATAGGAGAGGGAAGAGGACAAGCAGGCAGGTCAAGGACTAGAGGATGTGTGGATGGACACAGGGAGACGCAAAGAGCCGATGGCCTCCGACACGAGCAGCTGACTGGAGGAGGAGGAGGAGGATGCTGCCTCCTCATCACCACCACCACCACCACCACAAAAGAGCTGTGTTTGTGCTCTCGCTGCAGACTATTTGGGTGCACAATAAAAAAATGATGCTTTCAAATGCTCACCTTGCTTCGTGGAAAGCTCAGATCAGCTCCAGCAGCCGGTTCTCTCCAGGATCTCTGCTGCTGCTGCTGCTGCTTTCAGGCGTGTAGCGGTTCTCGTAGCATGCAGTCACGTTGTCTGAATCTAAATGTGTGTTTCTCCCCCCACACTCTGGATACAAAGCCAAGCAGGCAGAGGGATGTGCATTTAGACGTCAGCTCGTAATGAAAACACAAAATAAAACCAATGCGTTAGCGGTTCGAGCCTAGCTGTGCAGGAGGGTACCAGCTGCTGTGGATTCTGCTGCTAACCCGCTGGCTGCATGAGGAATGAGCTGATGAGGCGACGTCCACGGCGAGCAGGAGACCGACCGATCTGCTGCCCAGGACGGCCCTCAAAGACGAGGCAGGAGGAGCAGGAGGCGGCGTCGGCTGGTGTCTTCCTGGGAGGGACGGTCCTCCAGACCCCGGCGGACACCGCTGTCAAGCTGCGGCCGCACGGATCAACACAATCCTGTTACACCGTTTCACAATGAAGCGCAGCGTGGGAGCGTTTGTGCTTTTATTTCTCGTGCTCGACTCAACGTTGCATCATGGGATATTTTATTGAGCTTAAAAAAATAGAATTTACAAAAAAGGCTCTTTCATTTCAAAGTGAAAACAGATTTTAAATTTAAAAATGTCAAATAATTGACAATATAGAATGTGAAATAAGTGCACATCTGGACACTGTCTGCATCCCTACATTATGATGCTGCCACCACCGTGCTTCACAGAGGGGATGGTGTGTTTGTGGTGATGTGCCTGCCTTTTTTTTTAATCATTACCACCACAAAAATCACTAAGCTAAAAAAAAAACACTCTGTTTAGATTGTTTCATGTCAAAGTGAAAACAGATTTCCGCAACATAATGTCAATTAATTAAAAATATAAAATGTGGAAGTATGCACCGTTTATTGCTTTTTAAAATTGAATCATTGGCAATTTATTAGAAATTTTTGAAACTAAAATTTACTCCCAAAAATGCTCTTTCATGTCAAAGTGAAAATAAATTTTGATATTTTAAATTTTTAAAAAATGTTGTCAAATAATTTACAATATAAAATGTGAAATAAATGCACATCTGGACACTGTGTGCCTCCCTATATCATGATGCTGCCATTGCCATGCTTCACAGAGGGGATTTATTAGACTTTTTTAAAACTAAAATTTACTCCCCAAAAAGTCTCTTTCATGTCAAACTGAAAACAAATTTCTAGAAAATCTAGTCAAATAATTAACATCTGGACACTGCAAGCCTTCCCACATCATGATGTTACCGCCACCATGCTTCACAGTGGGGATAGTGTGTTTGTGATGATGTTTCCGCCTCTCCATCGTTGCCACCACAAAAAGTACTGAGCTATGTTTATGTGTCTATGTTTGTGTACTCTCCAGCCTCCTCCAATAAAATCGTCAAAATGAAAACAGATTTCTACAAAGTAATGTAAACTAATTAAAAACAAAAAATGAAAAAGAATACCCCATTTGTTGCTGTTTAATATTAATCATTTGCAATTTAATTCGACTTTGTAAACTCAAATTTACAAAAAATACTCTTTCATGTCAAAGTGAAAACATTTTTTCACAAATTACTGTTAATTAATTAAAAATATAAAATGCAAAATAAGTGCACTGCCTTCCACATCCCCACATCATGATGATGCCGCCACCATGCTTCACAGTGTTTGCAATGATGTGCCTGCCTCTTCATAATTACAGAAGGCACTGGGGTATGTTTGTGTACTCCCCCTGCACAAACCAAAAACACACACTTCACACACTGATAATAATTAAAAATATAAAATGTAAACGCATACCCCATTTATTGCTTTTTAATACTGAATCATTGGTAGCTTAATTAGGCTTTTGTTGACTAGAATTTGCAAAAACAAACAAAAAACTCTTTCATGTCAAAGTGAAAACTATTTTTTTTTAAATTGTTGTCAATTAATTAATAAGGCTGGTCCAAATAGCAATTTCTGTGCCCCAGATATTCAGGTCCAATTAATGACGAATATCCAAATATTTTGCTCATGCAGCAGCAGCGGTGGGGGGGTTAATGACTTAGATTTAAATTATTTATTTATTTATTTATTGACACAGTAAGTGACTGAGATATACTAAAGCTTCACAACAGTAGAGTAGAACTGAGGCGGCATCCGCGGCCAGGGAAAGGGTGTGCACGAGTATTCGGATCTCAAAACTATTATCCGGATACCACCACAACGACCGAATATTGAGATATCCGGAAATTTCGAGTTCAGCCCTGTTAATTAACAGTATAAAATGTAAAATAAATGCACTGCCTTCCACATCCGGACAAGCCAAGCAGGCCCACATCATGATGCTGCCACCACCATGCTTCACGATGTTTGCAATGTTGTGCCCGCTCTGGATAGATTCTGTTGTGTCAAAGTGAAAACTGATTTCTCCAAAGTAATGTCAGTTCATTAACAATATAAATGTAACATAAGGGATTGCACAAGTACTTACTTTCCTTAAAGTGACTCACCAAATTCAACACAGTTGCAGCCAACTGGTGCAAGGAGTCACTCAGGTAGTGAAATGTGGATTATCTGAGTGCAGTGGATGTATCTCAGGTGGTTGTAGTATAAAGACACCTGTATCTGGAAGGCCCAGTCACTGGTAAAGTAGTCCATAAGTACAGGAGATACCCACGTGAATTATTCAGGGTTGAAAAACATCATTATGGACGTTTTTTCTTTTCCAAGTGAGTCAGCCCGGTTTGCTGAATCATCAGTTAATGATGGTGCATAATTTTGTTGGCTGCCTCCCCGACATCATTATGCTGTTCTGTAGGATATGAGGAGCTCTGCTGTCTGCTATACATAGTGGAGCACTTAATATGTGATGTTTAGGATTTAAAACAAAACGACAGTATGAGCAATTATAGATCTGGATTTAACTAATTCCACTTATGTGATTTAAGTAAGAAAGAATCCTACTTGATTTTTTTTTTAACTTCTTGTTACTGCTGACATTTCCAACACTCTTCATTATTTGAACAGGGTCAGAAATATATATGTATATTTAAAATAAAACAGGAAACTTAACCCAAGAGGATAAAAATATTAAATGACACAGACAAAATAATAAATGGATACGTAGGGATCCATTTACTTTCTGTATTTGTTTTGTTAGTGCGTAAGAAATACTGTTTTTTCAGCGTAGCTTTGATGCTTTTACTTTGAAAGGGGACTCACAGATGGTCTGCTAATGTAGTTTTCACTCCAGCTTTACATCAACAGTTGAATGAGTCCCTTAAAGAAGATTTTCAGAAGAGCAGAGCCACTACAATGACAGAGTTCTTGGGCATTTGTAATTTTACACCGCAGGACAAAAAGGCTGCAAACTGAGCTCTGAATATTTGTGCATTGATTAAAAGCATTCATGTTTATTGTGTTTCTGTTCACTTGAAAGGTTTAATCTTGAATTGCATGAATAAGGCTGAGAAATTAAGCACACCAGTCATGTAGAACTCACTTTATCATCGTTGTGTTTTTACAGCAGAGCTCACCGACCCCTGACCTCGGAATCTGAGGCATGAAAGAAACATTTTGGAGCGTAAAAGCTTCCAGGCTACGAAGCTCAACACTGGCTCTGCTGCAGGGGGGATTTTTCAGCTTGTTTTGAAATGTGTGAGACACTATCGCTCACCGGGTTGCCTGGAAAACAATTCCGCTCAGTTTTCATTTTCTGGTTCACTCAACACATTAGGTGGACCGTGGAGCCGAGAATCCATCAGAGCAGGTGCTGAATGTTGTCAGAAAGACTGGAAGCCTTCGTGAGTAGTTCCCCTCCAAACAAAAGAAAAGGCACCACAGAAATAGATAAGTGCAGAAATGTTATAATGGTCCACCAGACAGCTGAGAGGGTGTTTGTGAGTGTCAAAGCTTATTTCTAGATATCAGCTCAGGACAAACAAACTACTTCGACAATGATTGTAACACAGTTGAAAAAGTAAAACAAAAGCATCCGCACACATCAGCATGCACACCTACTTAATGCACGTGCACGTTACCACATGTTTTTTCTTATTTTCTCAGTATATATATATATATATATATATTTATATATATATTTCTTTCTTCAACACTTCCAAAGAGCAGTAACAATTGTTTCAAATACATTGTCATAATATTAATATATAATATTATTAATAATAATTCAGTTAAACTTTATTAAAACACAACTTAAGAACAACAATGCAAGAATGCTAGTTTTATGCTACGTAAATAACATGATAATATAATTTTAAAAAATGAATTATTGCAATACTTCCTAGAAATTTAATAATAATAATTTAATAATAAATTAAAATGTCATGTGATCATGATTGAAACATCTAGCCACGCAATTGGTGATGTCTAATCAACTTTTAATGCACTTATCTAAACATATTTTAGTTTTTATTAAACTTTAGTTTGGTTTTCTTTTAGTTTTTAACATAAATGAAAAAAATGTACATAATGGAGTAAATGCATTATTCATTATAATAATGTTTTGTCCTTTTTTTCATATTTGTTTTTTTTATTTACATTTTTCTTCACTAGTTTTTGGTCGTACAACAGTGAGTCTGTATTCATGGAGCCATTTATGTATTTGTAACAGGGTATAAGTAAATGAATTTAAATAGTATTCATGAATAAGAAATAACAAACGTCACGAAGAGTTGAAGGAATTACTATTTTACCAATGATAACATAATAATAATAATAATAATAATAATAATAATAATAATAATAATAATAATGTATGCATTTTGAAATAAGTTTAAGAGACAAAACCTGTCCTCTAACCTGTCTTTCTGTAATTACATCTGTTGATACTCAGGTCTTTTGTCGTCACCTGCTGGACATAAAGTAAAACTACACGCTCGGATTTCCGTCAGGCACCGTGCGGGCCACCTACGTGACGTTGTTGTACTGACGAAGGACCCCTCAACGGCGGCTCATCGTTGGTTTCCCGGAGTTTCAGGGAAAATAGTTCGTGTAAATGAAACTTTATCCATCTGAAATCTGAAACATCTCATTTAACACGCCGGTAAATATTTAATTCTACAAATCTACACTTTGTCTGCCATTAAATAAGCCCTGTATGAATGTAATATGTGCTCGATATTAAGCGATAACGCAGGAAATTAGAGGATGCATCCGACCAAAGTGGCGCTTTGTATGAATGGGGTCAGCTCAACCGGTAGAGGATAAGCTAGCATGAGCCAAATGGGCTAAATTAAAGTTAAATAAATATAGACGCTGTCCTAAATGCTTTGTAACCTAAGAATTAAGTTAGCGAACAATTGTGAATAGTGAAGTTTTATTTCGTTATTGCTAAGCTAACGTTTGAATGCACATAACTAGCTAACGTTAGCAGCGCTGACATGTAAACAGTTACGTTTACCTTAGATTTGTTACTAGCATACACTTAAACCGTCCGCAAACTTCTTCTAGCATCAGTTTAAACTGTTTAACTGTTTGGAAAGTAGCTAAATGTTCCGTAACAGTGCTCTTAGCGCAACTTAGCCCAGTTTGAATATCCCTCTTAAACTGGCGCCTCATTTGTCAACACTGCAACCACGTAGTTGAAGCTGCATTTACAGCATTATGCTAATTGTTAGCTCCTTATTTTTAACCACATATGCACGCGTGTTTTTGACTTGTTTATAGCTTTGAGCCGGGCTAAGCGCTCCGATTGCTGCCCCTGAAGAACACTCGGTGGAACCAACTGAAAAGGAGCCATGTTTCTCTACAACATCACCCTGCAGCGCGCCACTGGCATCACCCATGCCATCCATGGAAACTTCTCAGGTGAGTTTGCTCGAGAAAATGGTAAATTTATTTATACAGCATCATTCCAAAACACAGTTTCTAAGGTGCTGCACATAGCAAACATGAAAATATGGGGCGTCAACTATGCAGACAATATCAGAAATATATGTGTTTAAGTAAATACGTAATCAGAATGCAAAGTTAACATGTTGATAGGCTGAGGCAGTTTTATCATGGATGCTATAGACATCATTACAGCTACAGCTGTAGTTTGCAGGTTATGCAGTTCAGGCTTTGTTTCAGTGTTTGTAGTTGTTTGCAGCAAGCACAGGTACACATGCAATTTCTTATAAATGAAAATCAGAATTTAGTGGCAACTGTAGCACACACCTGACACACAACAGATGCTGAAGTGAGATGTTTCTGTTTTGGTAGGAACCAAGATGCAGGAGATTGTTGTTTCCAGAGGGAAGATCCTGGAAATATTGCGACCAGATGCCAACACAGGAAAGGTGCACACTCTTCTCACAGTGGAAGTGTTTGGCATCATAAGATCCCTGATGGCATTCAGGCTCACTGGAGGAACCAAAGGTATGTAACCATGCATGTGCTTGTGATTACAAAAATGGATTGCTCATTTAAAGACACCCTTTCAAAATGTGGTCTTTGATTGAATATGATTAATAAATTGCTGAAGTTTAAGTGTAGAATTTATGCGTGTGTGTGTTTGTAGATTACATCGTCGTGGGAAGTGACAGCGGGCGCATCGTCATCCTGGAGTATCATCCGTCTAAAAACATGTTTGAGAAGATCCACCAGGAGACGTTTGGGAAGAGCGGCTGCCGGCGCATTGTCCCCGGACAATTCCTGGCTGTCGACCCAAAGGGCAGAGCTGTTATGATCGGTAAGAATTAATATTAAGTTTGAGTGTTAACACAGGTGACGGCTGCTTTTCAAAGGTGTATATTTCTCATGCAGGTCTTTTGAGGTCCTTTCATTTCACTCACTATATAATGACATATAAGGAAAAGTGATACAGAAACTAAAAATAACTAGTATATGTGGTATATTGTAAATACAGCATATTGATCCCAGAAATAGTTAAAGAGTGATTGTTTGGTTTTTTTGCCCTGGTTTAATGTGCTAATATTATATAAATAATAACATTCATCCATCCATTATCTTCCGCTTATCCGGGGCCGGGTCGAGGAGGCAGCAGAGAGGCCCAGACTTCCCTCGCCCCAGACTTAATAATAACATTACTATGACATTAGTAATATTTCAGTTAAGGTCAATTCATGGTTTCTACATCCCTGTAAGGTGTCTGATGCAGACTTTGAACGTGGACATAGAAAGACGAACAAGGCTTTCTGTGGATTGTTCTGAAATCCTCGCTGCGACGTTGTGCTTTTTGTGGGATATTGTAGATAGTTACAGTTTGGGCTGTAGCACCGTGTCGGTGATTGTTCCTGAGATGTGCCAAGCGCTGTGAAATTGCCTTTTGCTAGAGTTTGTTGACTTTCCATTCCAAGCACAGTGGGTCGACATACAGCAGGATGACAGGAGAATTTGTGCACCGTTGATGGAAAGAGTGCACAAATCAAAGCTCCTCCAAAGTCTGACGGCAACTACCTCAGTTACAACTCTTGTTAGAGCTACTCTTTTGTGTTGGCTGCATCCTGTATTTATTACAAATTGAAATCTTCTCTTTTGTCTGTGAGCTTATGTCTAATAATATTTTTAGTAAGTATTTTTGAATTTATGGACTCTCTTTCTGCAGACATAAAGGAGAATGTGTCGAACAAGGATCAGTCTTTGACTACATGTCAGACGTGACATGAAAACCAGAAATGTTTTGTTTTGAGTGACAATAAATCATCCAAATGAAGGCAACAGAATTAGTGGCTATAATGTTGTAATTTGGGCTGTTATAAATGTGAATCAAGAAGTGAAGCCCTGCCAAGGTGGCACATTGGAAAAGAACAGGCAACAACAACGCTGATAATCATTGATTAAAAGGATGTGAATAACCTTCTCGGTCGCAAACCATGGGCTGCACATGGACGTCTACGTCCATTTGTGGCCTTTACCTCTGAGACCTTTAATTTTTCTGCATAGTACTAAGATATTATGTGTATTGTCTGATGAAATAAGATTGTTTTAACCATAGAGAAAAGCCCTGTAAGCGTTAGATTGATGCAAGTTCAGTTAAATTAAGCATTTTCAATGTGTTTTGTCCTTTGTCTGCCCAGGAGCAATAGAGAAACAGAAGCTGGTCTATATTCTGAACAGAGATGCTGCTGCAAGACTGACCATCTCCTCTCCACTGGAAGCCCATAAAGCGAACACACTGGTCTACCACGTAGTCGGAGTCGACGTCGGCTTTGAAAATCCGATGTTTGCCTGCTTAGAAATGGACTACGAGGTAAGGTCATGAAAAACCAAGGCTGAATAAGAAGTTTTCATGCAAATCAAACTGTTTTGGATGTGATGAGTTTGTCATGTCTCTTCTCTGACTGTCACTGGAGAAAGATTTCACACCTCTGATCTCAACATGAGTTTTAATTGTCAACAATCAAGTATAAAGCATCATAAGCGTACTAACGACTTCTTAAAACTTCTAAATATTGTCTTAACATTTCAGAAGTGATAATCTCACACTGTTATTGAGCCTAATAATGGACATGCTTTACCAACCTCTGAACCTGTCTCGATACATTTGACCTTTCCAGGAAGCCGACAATGACCCAACAGGAGAAGCTGCAGCCAACACGCAACAGACACTCACCTTTTATGAGCTGGATCTCGGCCTGAATCACGTGGTCCGCAAGTACAGTGAGGCTTTGGAGGAACATGGAAACTTCCTCATCACTGGTAAGAAATTATTTCACGTGATTTTACATATCAGGGCTGGAAAAATAGTTGCATTGCTTATGAGCTACTTTGCATTAAGTCATAAGAGATTAGGCTGTAAAGAAAACCAGTTTGCACACAGCTGCTACTCATAGTTGGCAAAATGCATGAGGTATCTGTAGTGGAAATGACATTCACTGGCCTAATACTTGAAATATGGAACTTCTTTAGAATTGGACTTGGTTTCAGAAGAATCTATATAAAGGCATGGCTCTAAGGTAACGCACATGTCTTGTTAGAGGACAAGAGATTATTATTAAAGTGTTGTAGATATGATGAGTTTGTCATGTCTCTTCTCTGACTAACACTGGAGAAAGATTCAACCTCTCTGATCTCAGCACAAGTTCACCAAAACTATAACACACACGCTAACACACAGGATGAAGTAGTAATGGGAAACTCTGAAATAGAGCCGAGCCTGCTTTCAGATCATGGCTTTTAAATACACATCCTGTTGTCTTTTCTGTCTAGTTCCTGGTGGTTCAGATGGACCCAGTGGAGTTCTGATCTGCTCCGAAAACTACATCACTTACAAGAATTTTGGAGACCAGCCTGACATTCGCTGTCCCATCCCACGACGCAGGGTGAGTCTTTTATAGAAAATGACACCATAAAAAGAAAATATTTATACTGCATGACTTCCTGTGCTGATTGTGTGGCTGTATTTTAATATGTCATATTCTCAGAATGCAACACTTCTCCTGATTGTGAGGATTTAAGCTGTAATTCAATAAGTAGAAATGGAAACGGTTTTCCTGTTTGTGTGGAGGTCTGGTTATTATTAAAGTCACCCACTCAACTCTTTGTCAGTTTTTCCTCTCTGTGTGCATGTTTATTTTAATCCTGCTTTCTTTTTCTCCACCTACTCTCTTCTGTCCCTTCCCACAGAATGACCTGGATGACCCAGAGCGTGGCATGATATTTGTCTGCTCAGCCACCCACAAGACCAAGTCCATGTTCTTCTTCCTGGCCCAGACTGAGCAGGGAGACATCTTTAAAGTTACGCTAGAAACAGATGAAGAAATGGTGAGTGCAGATGGAAAGTGGGCATTTTAAAAGACTTGTCATTTGTTAATTGCAATAATATGATAACCTTATATTCTACAACATGTGTCAGACCTTTATCGTGACTGTTTTTTGTTGATATTCTTTATACTGTGTACTCCAACAATGTATTGTTTTAGTTGAGGGGGGAAAAATTATGTTATGAATAATGTCTGTGTCGTCTTAGGTTACAGAAATCAGGCTGAAGTACTTCGACACGATCCCAGTGGCAACGGCCATGTGTGTCCTGAAGACTGGCTTCCTGTTTGTTTCCTCAGAGTTTGGAAACCAGTAAGTTTCAGGCTGTACATTATTTGTTTTCTTAATTCTTGAAATTTGTTTGGAGTGTCTTTTTTGTAGGGTTGTCTCAATCAATTTTTTTCTCTGATCCTAAATATTTAGTCTCTGCTGATACTGATTTTCTTAGATAATACACACTTCAGGTATACAAGTTATTGCTTGACAGCTGAGTAGTTTTGGAGTGCTATATAAAAAATTGCATTTCTGTGTCCAATTTGTTCCTTAAAGTTATGTAGGGGGTCACAAACCTTGTTGTAAAACTCCCATAGGCCACTGTCTGAAATGTAGTGTGGAGAGGGTAGGGTGTACTGTGGCTCTGCAAGCTACAAGTGATAATGAAAACCTTTATTCTCTACATGCATGTCAGAAAATTTTGTGTAGATTGTCTGTACTACCTATTGTTATTGCGGAATGATGTAGCGACCTGTGGAGGCAGTTTCATATTGGCAAGCAGAAAGCATTACAGGAATTAAGCTAGCAACAGGCACCATGAAAGAGCCTTTAGAGACGATTAATGTCCTCTGGCCAGAGCTGGTGCATTTTATACATACTGTCCAACCACAACTTGTTTTTTCCCTCCGTGGTACCTGTGTGACAGCGGATGTAAATAGTTAATATTATCTATGCTCCTGGTCTAGACTTCCCTACTTTTTGCATTTTGTATGTTTCTTCTCCACGGGTCCAAACTTTTTGTTGCTCTTTTTCTATCAAAACTCCTTTGAGCTCAGTTTATACTGCTGCCTTGTTGCACTTTGGCGATGTTTTGATTGGTTGTACACCCTCCTATAAATCTGTGACCTCTCTCAAATACATTTGAATAAATTTAACCTAGTCTTATCTGCTGAGATGTGGTTGAAAGCTCTGGAAAAAGGCACGTGCATCTGTACGATCAATCAGTACAGGTGTACAGTAATTTACAGATGGCACAGAACTTGTGGAAGGAGATTGAAAATCTGAGACACTCTGCAGATAAAGTGGATAGTGTTTGACATGGTTCTTATGTAGTTCCTCTTCAAGTGGTCTTCTAATGGTGCACATTGTATTTTTCTCACATGTTGTTTAGGAAAAGACTGCAGTGAGTATAAAAGATCTTGGTGCTGTATTGATGCAACAGCGTACATGGATGAGGACGGCTTTACTCATGTTGTTCTGCCTTTCGTTTCCTTCAGTTACCTTTACCAAATTGCTCACTTGGGTGATGATGACGACGAGCCCGAGTTCTCCTCTGCGATGCCGTTGGAAGAGGGAGACACCTTCTTCTTCCAGCCCAGACCCCTGAAAAACCTGGTGCTGGTGGACGAACAGGAGAACTTGTCACCCATCATGTCCTGTCAGGTGAGCGTGTCTTTGGAACGCTGGTTAAAGAAGAAAGAGAAAGGGTTAATTTTTTTCTGATTTGATTTCCAGTGCTTACTTACTGACTCATGTGCCACTCTCCTCCTGTTTTTGACAGATTGCCGATTTGGCCAATGAAGACACACCTCAGCTTTACGTAGCCTGTGGACGAGGACCGAGGTCCACTCTAAGAGTCCTGCGGCACGGACTGGAGGTACAAACACACTTTGTTATACACGCAGGTGTACACACACACACACAGACATGCTTTGCTGGCTGTAAAAATGATGAGTTCTTTCATGTCTCTTCTCTGAATATGAACTGAAGAGTCTGTCAATCGCTCTGATGTCAGCACAAATGCAAAGTCTAGTGGTTCAGTCCAGTTCATCAAGACTGCAAGCATTTGTTCAGAGTTAAGCTGCTTGTGAGCATAGTTCTGAACAAATGCTCGCTATACACTGAGAAGATATGTGTTCGCTACAAAGGTGAGCTAAGAAGAGTCAGTTTATCTTATAATCCAAGACAAAAAATCTAATGTGTCTCTGTAAACATAAGCAGGATGATCTCAAATGAATTGACTGGTGGTTTGAGAGTTGACCAGAAGACCAAGAGTGGCAAAAAGAGTCTTTGGAAGAGAAGATAGACTGGATTTAAACAGTGATAATGATAATCTTTTTTATGTGTCCAACAGTCCTAAATCGAAAGCTATTTAGTTAACTGTACGTACATGCGGCAATCCTCAGATTTAAGATTCAATGTAGTTTTTGGGGATAGGTTTTCCTTTTTTTTATTGGTAGAGAAAGACAGAGTGGAAGTCGGGGTAGAGAGGAGAGTGACATGCAGCAAATGGTCTTGAGCCGGACTCGAACTCATGACCGCTGCTAGGGGACTGAGCCCATGTGTTATCGCCTTAACTCAGTGAGCTAAATAGACCCAGCATATGTTTTTCATTTTCGACTCAAACTCAAGTACAGAATGCCCTCTCACTTTTGAAACGGTCTTATAAACAATCATGACATAATAGCATCCTTGGTACTAGGGATGCACGATGATATCCTCACTGGTGTCGGCCAGTCAAGGCTTTAAAATGAAATATTATTGGGCCAAAATTAACACTGACAAGCACTGCATTTTATGTGTGAGCTGCCAATAGCCTTAGACATAATAACATTTTAATTCTAGTAAAGAAGAGGCTCTGCTATTAAGTGGGAAAAAACATTTATGTGTACATTTAAGTATCTCTAGTAAATCAAAATGAGTTGGAAAATATCAGCATATCCACAACTCCAGTATCATTCATCCCTACTTGGTGCAATCATTTCAGCGTCATGATAAAATGAAAATTAATGAACATTGTTGTTTTTTTCCTCTGCTTCCTTTTCCATTCGTCTCTGCCAGGTTTCGGAGATGGCCGTGTCTGAACTGCCCGGTAATCCCAACGCTGTGTGGACAGTACGCAGACATGTAGAAGGTAAGAACGTTCCTGCTCTGGACAGATTTTTCGTCGTCTTCTAATAAGTTTATCGGCGTCAACTTTTCAATTAGAGACTTGAGAGTTCATCCCAAGACTGGCAGAATAAATACATGTTGCTGTTCAGATTTTTTATAGTCTTGAATGTACGAATATGACTAATGCAGACAAAAACAAAACAAGTGGTGTCCAGCTAAACCAGAACTTACATTGGCCCAATACAAAGCCGAGTCCTAAACTGAATTTGTTTGTCTTGTTAAAACAAGAACAGATCGATTCAAACACAAAACCTTCTTGAATTTTGTTGCTCAAAACTAAATAAATGTAAAAATAACATTCCCACAATCTCACACAGTTGTCAGACACTCCGGGAAAAAAAGCAGGTGTCAGTTAAACCTCAGAAATAGTGACCTCTAGTGACTTTTAAGAGACACAACAACTGGGATTTGACTAAACCACAAGTGCAGTTTAAATTTCTGAGGCTACAGCATGTGATGTCTGTTTGTTTAGCTGAGTTCTTTTTTGTTGCTCAGAATGAGGCAAAGATAAGCCCCATCCATGGCCTTGCCAGAGAATCAAGTATTTGATGAATAAGTTAAAAAATATAAACACATGCAGAGCAAATGTGAAAGTCTTCATCTGCCTAGACTTTGACAGCTTAAATGCCACTGAAAGTTGGTACACATTGTGCTATTTAGACTCAGCACAACTCCATCAGTATTATTTTTCTAATCGTTTCTATTTTGCGTGTTCTGTTCTTTTGTTCATTAGATGAGTTTGATGCCTACATCATCGTGTCTTTCGTCAACGCTACTCTGGTCCTGTCCATCGGAGAGACCGTAGAAGAAGTGACGGACTCTGGGTTTCTGGGAACGACGCCCACCCTGTCCTGCTCGCTGCTGGGGGAGGACGCCCTCGTTCAGGTGGGTGAAATGAAAATTCAGCAAACATCCGCTTAGATGCTGGAGAGAAACGTACAAGTAATGCTGTTACATGTGAGCAGTCTTGACCATTTTAATCTATTACTAATTTCACAGATGAGAAAAAACAGTTTTGTTCTAGGAGGGTTTTAAATGTCTAATTTTAAAGTCATTACCTACTGACTTCTATGAGTTTTGAAGAGTAGAGTGAGTTTGTTGCAAATCAAGAATTTGTTTTTTTATTTAGTTTTTGAATTAATTTGTCACAAAGAATATTTAACTTGGAAACTAGTGTAAATGTAATGTATATATTTATAATGACTCTGTTAAAATATTTACAGATAATTTAAAAATAACAAATTATTAACTCGAACTGACACAGACGACTACCATCTAACATCTTTAGAATACTGTTTTGTTGCTGTGCATCATCTATGGCTGGTAAACCTCAGGACCCTAAGAGGCTTCTGGAAGTTTTTTGCCTGGTGCCACATTTTTACTTTCTCTGAGCACATTTTTTACAACCGTATAAAGTCCTTACACCTGTATGAAAACCGCACAAACACAGAAGTAAAGATAAGCCAAGTATGTGTAAGTACTGTAACAACGTTATAGTGCCATAAATCATAAAAAGAAAACTGAACGTTCAGATTCTTTGAATATTTATTTCACAAAGATTGAACAAAACTTGGAATCAGTATGTACAACCTACCAACGTATCTGGTGAAACAGTGGCTCTATATGCTATAGATATTTTACTGTTTATATTTTTACAACCTCTACGAACTTTTTAAATTAACCTTTATTTATCTTGGTGATCAAGTATGTTTATATCTCTTTTGTTTCCATACTTGTAACCCCTCTGCTCTGTTTAAACAAAACCTGCAGTTCAGCCAAAAAGTCAAATAATTTTTGCCACGCGACGTCTGGCCGCATTAGAGTCGCTCATGGCTTATTGGTTAATCCAGGAAGAACAGAATTTTATATTTTTTACAGGATCTAATTAGTGCAAATGGGTTATTTTTTGCCAAATTTCTAACAGAAACTTGGAATAAAATGACTTTAATGAAATAGTACAATGTTAGGTGGAAACATGGTTAATTTTCCAGAAGGAAATGCACCTTAAACATCTGACAATTCTTTGTCCTTGTTGCTCTTTCCATCTTTATTCTCCTGCTCTTCGCCTTCCTTCTGAATTCAGGTTTACCCAGATGGTATCCGTCACATCCGAGCAGACAAGCGTGTGAACGAGTGGAAGACGCCCGGTAAAAAAACTATCGTCCGCTGTGCAGTGAACCAGCGGCAGGTGGTCATCGCCCTCACTGGAGGGGAGCTGGTCTACTTTGAAATGGACCCGGTAAGAAACGAGATACTTCAGTGCTTCTGTACTTGCATATTATGTATATAATTGAAAAAAAATCACATGGGTCAACATGTCAGAGGTTTGTTTTTTTACCTGTTTGTATGTGTGAGTTAAATATCACAGTAGTCTGGGTTAGAAGCAGTGCATTTGGGATTTCATCATGTCTTGTGTTACACTGACTAGAGTATATTAAAACATTTGTTTTTTGTGAGTTGCTAAAACTCACAAAATAACAAATAATGGAAGAATAGTTTTTTAACATCACATATGGACCTTTATGCAGACTGCATGTAAGGCCAGAGTGACGGTGTGTACCTGAGACATCTTCAGTACTTCATTTTTTGTAGGTCCAAACTCAATATTATTCATTGTTTATTACAAAATTGGCTTTTTGTACAGTTATCAGTAGAAAATTGACAGACAATAAAACGCTTGTTAGTAGCAAAACTATAATGTCTGTGAGGTTGAATTGCCTCTCAGTTTGTAAAAATTATATATTTTATCACTTACGTAGTTTTTTTGTTCTGCATATCATCAGATAATCTAAAACTAATAATGAATACCAAACTGATTAAATCTCAGGCGCAATAATAAATGCAGGAGAGAGCAGCGATGACTGAAAACCTCTGCAATAATACTGTTGCTCTCCTCTTCGTCTTTGTTTCTCTGCAGTCCGGCCAGCTGAATGAGTACACCGAGAGGAAGGAGATGTCTGCAGATGTGGTTTGCATGAGTTTGGCCAACGTTCCACCTGGTGAGCAGCGTTCTCGGTTCCTGGCTGTTGGACTGGTTGACAACACCGTCCGAATCATCTCGCTGGACCCTTCGGTAAGAACAGAGGTCTATGTAATTTACTAAATTACATGTACCTGACACAACCTGGTATGTTAAAATATATATTCTGTTTGTCTGATTTGGCGAAAAAATGCAGTTACTTGTCAGCTGTTCCTCAGACTTGACTGATCTTGCAAGCCACATGATGGCAAATAATTTGAATTCTGCAGCCAAATAATTACGTGCTTGTCAGAAAACGAGTGAAACTGCATCAGAAACAGTTTCATTTGTTTCAGTGACTGACGTGAACCCCATGCAGCCGACACTCAGTTGTTCAAGTTCCTCTTAGGTCAGTAATAAGTAAATCCTGTGCTTCTTCAAGTAACAGGAAGTCTTCCTCGAGGGAATACTAAATGCAACATGAAACTTGGCTCAACACTTTCACTGCCCTCAAGGATGACCAGTAACCGGCCTTTGGCATCAAAATATTTATTTTTAAGGTTCACTAGAGGATTCTGCTTCACTCTGACGTGCAGCTGCATTTCCTATTAGAAGTCTGTATCTGCAGGAGTGTTGATGTTTGGGGTGTCAGGCTGCACGTGTTTGTTGATCCACGATCATTTACGTTGATATTTGATGCTGGCCAGGTTTGGAGTTTGGCAGGGTGTTGAAAAGCTGAGAATGAGGCAACAAAAACCTATTTAATTGTTTATTCAGGTGTGAGATTGCAGAAATAGTTGAAAGTTGAAAAATGAACTCAGATTGTGACGTTTTACTGTAGAATTATGACAGTAGGTTGGTCGCCTCCACCTAGCAGTCGTCAGACTTTAGAAAGTGCCTCAGCTATCAGGTGATTCCTAAGAGAGATCCTGGAGGGAGAGACGCTACAGTGTATGCTTCATTATTGTGACAATGATGTAAGTGGTGAAAAATGCTAAAATATTTGTCTGAAGGAAGATTTTGTTTGAGTTTTTATAATTTATTTTGTGATGCTGCAGCTTGACATGCAAACATAAGTGAATCTCAGTGAATCGGATTCGCAGAATTCCTCTTTAAACCAACAACAAGCCTGTTTTGAGCTACATGTTTGTGTTTACAACTTAGTGAGACTGTTTTCTGTGTTTCTAAGCCTCTAGATCTTTTTCATTTTCAGGACTGCCTACAGCCGTTGAGTATGCAGGCCCTACCGGCCCAGCCAGAGAGTCTGTGTATCGTAGAGATGGGAGGAGTCGAGAAACAAGATGAATATGGAGATAAAGGAACCATGGGCTTCCTCTACCTCAACATTGGGCTTCAGGTATTCTTTCTTATTCACTGGATTTAATAAGCATTGGTTGCAGCACAGATTGTGTCATGTATTTGAAATGTGAATGGCACATGTTCTGCAAAGTCAGTGAATTTATGGTGATGCCACAGTCACACTTGGTCACATCTGTGTCGTATTTCATCCAGGCAGAATATTGCTTGAAGTTAGAAGTCAAGATTATGTTCTAAGACTATCACCTACCATCAGCCAAAAGTTCAACCAACCAATTACCCACAATCCATAGAGGAGGTTTAAAGTTTTTGAATCAGTAAATTGTTACAATTTGTCATCCCTGTGGTCAGTTTTGACAGTAGTTTTGACAGTCTATGGAGATAGATTTTGTCTTCTAGTAATCCGTGTGTGTTTCTAACCTGTTTCTCAGAACGGTGTGCTGCTGAGGACAGTTTTGGACCCAGTGACCGGCGACCTGTCGGATACCAGGACACGCTACCTGGGATCACGACCTGTCAAACTGTTCAGAGTCAGGATGCAGGGGCAGGAAGCTGTACGTGACTCATCTACCTGTAATCAAAACACATTAAACATAAACAGAACGCTCTTGTAGTTGCAACTGAATAACGAAACTGTACATTGCCTGCTCTCTTAATCTTTTGGCTCATAAACAGACAAAGTAAGGAATTTTAATATAAGACGTTTTTGTCGTTTAAAAGATCAAAATCATAAATCATGATGTAAATTGTTGTAAAAACCTCTTTATTTGCAGCTGCACAACATATTTTTTTTGCCTTTCTGACAGGTGTTGGCAATGTCCAGTCGCTCCTGGCTCAGCTACTCATACCAGTCTCGCTTCCATCTGACCCCTCTCTCATATGAGACTCTGGAGTACGCCTCCGGCTTCGCCTCTGAGCAATGCCCGGAAGGCATCGTGGCCATCTCCACCAACACACTGAGGTATGGAGGCAACGCTTTAGTCATTTTGTACACAACACAGGCAGCATTGTTTGTCATGTTAATGTGAACATGCTGAAAGTCATATAGAACCAAACTGCACTTATGTTCAGCCATGAAATTAACAGTTTGTATTCTAGTATCTATTAACATATGACTCAAACTAGAGTTGCAAAGATTTGTCCATGAATTGTTCATAAATCAGGTTAGCCTACAGTAAAATTATCTGCGTCAGTCGTAGTAGTTGTTTGCTTTAGATGTTTTTCAAGCAAAATACCAAACAATTAGTCATTTGATGTGGTTTTCTGTTTTTCTTCGTCTTATTTAAAAGCAAATTGAGTATCTTTTTGGAGTTGGTTGGACAAGATTAGCAATTAGATAACATCTTGATTTAGAGACTTGTAAAATTTTGCAGAGAAAGAAGCAATAATTACTGAAAAAACTTAACCTTTACTTAAGCGGTACAATTAGTGGAAGGTCTTGCTACTCTTTGCTAAAACTGCTTTTCAGTCTGCTGCTTTAAGGGTACCCTTACAGGTTCTTTTTGATGTTTTTAAAGAGAACAACCAAAGCAAATTAAGAGCGGAATTAACACTGCACAGCTTTGTGTCTTTATTTAATTTGCTCTTCCTTACCCTCACACTTCCAAGTAAAAAGCTAAAAAGGAGAACACTTTCAAACCCCGCCAATGCCGACTTACAGTTGGAGAAACGATAAGAAATAAACCAGGGCAAAGTTTTCCTGCAGCCCCTTAGTCGTTAAACCTGCCTTGCTCTGAAACTGAATGTCTGACCGACAGTTCAGATGATGCTTTGACTATTTCAGGCTGAATTTATGTGAACAGCTAAATAGTCAGCTGGCTAATACTTACTTGTAAAGATGAATCCATATTTGTATAATTTAGTTAACGCTACCTATCTACATAACACATCTGGCTGCATTTCCCTCTGCCGGTATATGATGAATTGTCACTGGTTTCAATAGATGGTGTTTCTGCTCTTAGATGCAAAAGACTTGCTGCATGGTGTGGCAGGGAGAAATTTTAGAGTTCATGTTTATTTCCATTAAGTGCTTGATTTGTGTGTGCTGCGTTGAAACATACAAGCTCAGACAGAAAAAGACCTGTAAAAATGCTGTGTAGATTACTTAGAAATGGAGTTGATGAGATAAAAAAATGTGCAAGATAATGTTGTGTAGCAATAACAGATGGGAAGTTTTCTTAATTTCTCCAGCACTGAGAGTGAGAACTGATATTTTAGAAGCTTATTGATCCTCCTGCTTTAATTAATTTAGCCCCAGGGGTTCTTTAATATCAGGTTTTGTTACACATCCCTATGTACAGTGGTTGCACAGCAGTAGTCTCTTATTTATTTGTCGTTTTTAAGATAATACAGATGTGTGATTTTTGTTCATAAACCCAGGTCAAGGGCAAATCTTCCAGCCTTTGCTCTCTAATTGAGAAAAATAGCGCAGATACATGGTTATTTTGGGTTTATAATGAATGCACCACATGGCCTGGCATTGTATGACACATTATCCAGGTGGTTTAACAGTACAACGCTGAGCTGAACATTTCCTGTAGCCAGATTGAGCATCTAAATGGAGTTCTCATGTACCCTTCAAGTTCAAATGCATTCATAACTGTCTCTCCCTTCTCTTTTGTCATTTTCTGTCTGACAGGATCTTGGCTCTGGAGAAACTCGGAGCCGTCTTCAACCAAGTGGCCTTCCCTCTGCAGTACACCCCCAGGAAGTTTGTAATCCACCAGGAGACCAACAACCTCATTTTGATCGAGACTGACCACAACGCCTACACCGAGGCCACCAAAGCTCAAAGAAAGCAACAGATGGCTGAGGTATGAAGTGCCATGGCAATGAGATAATTGAAGTAATAAATCCTTCTGACCAAAGGGGCAAAGCTACAGTCTGTTTGTGGTCACACTCAGTAACATATTTTTTTGGGGACGGGGGGCAGAAAGGTGGTATGTTGGTTAATAAAGGTATGGCCAAAGGAAAAATCTGGAAGGGGTATTCTAAGTATTTTTCGAGGTCACAACCTGAAACGAAAGCCTTGATCATTTGTAACAGACACTTTGCTCTGTTTTTGCTTTTGTCTCCTGGGAAAGTAACCCAATACAAATATTCTGCGAGCTGCTTTGTGGTCCTTCCCTTGCAGGTGATCGTACTGACTATGAGTGGTTAAACACATTGTTGAGAGCGTGAAGACCACACAGACTTCACATTTGGGTCACCTTTTTGTCACAAATTTACAGCCAGAGTGTAGCTGAGTGGCTTCGTTATGGGGATTGATTGTGGTCAGAAGTCGGGGTTAGTGGCTAGGTTCAGCTCGGGGCCAGTGTTCCAGTTTGTTCACCACTTTTCTTTGCTGCATTGGTACAAATTGACAGAGGCAGAAAACATGACTAAGTCCTGTGCGTTTGCATTCATTCTGGGGGTTTTATTAATATATAAAACAAACAGCTGCTCCATAAAAGTCACCTTATCTGACAGGAAGAAGCTGAGTGGACTCTTGAGAAGCGAACTGTAAATTCCTCTTTAAACCAAAGACAAACCTCTTTTTGGTCTGAATGTTGGTGCCTGCAATTTAGTGAGACTGTTTTCTGTGTTTGTAACGCCCTGAATCTTTATCCTTAGCGTCGGTCAGATTGCTGTATTTTTTCTCGATCATTATCCACACAGCAGTCAAAGTGCCTTAACTGCAAAGATAAATGTGATAGAAGTAGAGAAATGTGATGACAGGAGGGACGTTGTTGCTCCAGTATTGCTGGATCTCGTCCTGACCGTTAGCAGAGTCCTTCTTTAACCAGATGCTGGCGTAACCTCCCATACAGCTGACCCGTGGAACAAATTGCTCAGCTGACAGTGTGTCGCTCTTAATTAAGGGAGCAGGGTAACTTGTACTGATCACACATCAGAATCAATGAGCGTTCGCGTCTTCAATCACCGAATGTCGTTCCGATCGCCGGCCGGAACAAGCCTAATTGATAAATGTGCTTCCTCTGCAGTCTCTCAAATAGCAGCACCGGTTGTGAGGAAAAGAACCTCTCTGGAGTCATTGCATGTGCAAAGCTCTGACAGCCAATGCACTTGAATAATGGCCGCCGCAGCTGATAACAATAAATTGAAAGTGATAAATTGTTGAATTGAAAGTGAAATTTTTATTTATTTTCTGCAATTTTGTGCAGCGTCCAGTTCACTTGTGCTGGAGTAAAAATGAAGAATGTATTCCACACTAAACAAAAACAATAAAATACAAGACAGACAGACCTTCCTGTGTTTTATGGCTGTATCCTTTTTATGTTAAGCACGTACAACATTCAGTCATGGGCATAAAGATTGACTGAAAACAAAAAATCACATTTCCTCTCTTAGGATGCGTTTGTTTTGTTCACCAGGCAGGCAGCAACCAAAAGATGTGAAATGTAAAAGTATTTACAGCTCAGAAAAACAGCAAATTCTCCTGTGCCCCTGTAGGAGATGGTGGAGGCTGCTGGCGAGGATGAAAGAGAACTGGCTGCCGAGATGGCCGCCGCTTTCCTCAACGAGAACCTCCCAGAAGCCATTTTTGGTTCGCCTAAAGCTGGAGCCGGACAGTGGGCTTCGCTGGTGCGACTTGTCAACCCCATACAGGGTTCAACGCTGGACCAGGTGCAGCTGGAACAGAACGAAGCTGCCTTCAGGTGAGCCCATTTAAATCAAACCAGTCAAAAATGCACCTCAGAGCTGAAGGGTGTAGAATGTACAGTCATAATCAGATGACGCAGAGGAGAGTTGTGAGTCTGTTTGAAAGCTCAGGTTGTTTACAGATGGATGCCACTCTTGAATTATTATTAAATTGTTGAAAGAAAGGAAGGACGGAAGTGGAAGGATGTGCAGAGTGTGAAACGGAAACGCTTGACACTGACGAAAAGGTCCCACAAGACATTTCGCCCTAACTTTGAGCTGTCAGTAGCGCCCGTCTGAGATTGGGATAAATGACATAATGCACTCCTCAGTCTGACCCCGGACTGTTTCCCATTTATAACGCCTTTCACTCTGATTGACAGTCGGCCTCCAAAGCTCACAGCGTCTCATAAATCCTCGGCAGTGGTGTTTTGGAACTGAACTTCGGATGAGACAGCTCCCTAAATTTCTTTTAGGCTGTCCAAAAGTAGATTTTAACTGGTTTCTGTTTTCAGGTGATTTAGTGCTTAATGTTTAATTTATTGGCGTTTGTGTTGGAATGTCAACTTCTTTTCCTGATGTAAAATATCAAATCGTGAAACAGAAAAGTTATTTTTTAAAAATTTACTCCTGAGTATAGATCATCTTCCAATGTCAAGGGGTTCATACATACACCGATACACATTATGACCACCTGCTTAATATTGTGGTGGTCATAAAGGGGCGCAACTACCTACTTTCTGGGGGGTATGCAGACACACTGTATGATCAGTGTGTACATAGAAAAGTCTTGAGACAATTCTGTCCTGTGACAAACTGCATAGATCACCATTATCACCACTGTGGTATAAAAGTTAGCCATCCATTCTGAACCTTCTTAGCATTCTTTGTTATCCACACTAAGACTACACAATACTAATGAATTCCCTGTGTGTGTGTGTGTGTGTGTGTGTGTGTGTGTGTGTGTGTGTGTGTGTGTGTGTGTGTGTGTGTGAGAAACATAACTTGGAGTGAAGAAGACATAAGTGCAACTCAACAAGTATATCTGAAATCTGTGTGTGTTCAGAAGGTTTTAGAAATGCAGCAGTCAAACCACATATAAAAAAAACTTTCTGAACAAAATAACCACAAACAAGTTCCTTTATTTTTCTTGTCGTGATCTGTTATAGTGACAGTAGTAGTAAAAGTAAATAAACAGTAATATACTGGCCTCTAATCCTATCTCCTATCGTCTATCAGCAGGCACGCTGTTCAGTACACAGCTGCAAGACAGTAGCCTGTCATTTAGTTAGTATTGGCTTTAGCTGACCTGAATATTTACAAGCCTCCTCTTGATACGCTGACAGAACTGACCTACTGTCTTTCAATCACTTTGAAAAACGTTTTTTTCATGGCTATGGAATCTTTCTCCTTCTCCCTCTTCCGTTTTCTGTTTTGTGATCCCGAAAGCTTTATCTTTTCTGTCTGTCAATCTTTAACTGCCTGCCAAAAGAAAAACGCTTGCGCCTATTGCCCCCCCCCTGTTGAAGGAGCAGAGGGGCGCCTAATCAGTGCCGCGCCGACACGCCTCTGTCATTTATCATATCGTTTACATACGCACAAACAACTGGTAAATAAAATACAGAAGATGCCGACGCGAAATAAAATAAAATAAATATCACAAATGCAGTGGACAGTTTCAAAATTTTGTTTTTGCACAATTATTGGAATATTTATACATGGTTAGGCAGATGAGTAAGGCGTTGTGCTGTCTTTTTTTGTGCATTTGTTATTCAACTGTGTGTGGAACTTGTCATTTGTGCAACACTATTAATGTCTCGCTGGAGAAATTATCTGAAAATGTGCTCTGTTGTACCAATTTTTAACCTATATTATACATAGATATCATGGTAGGATGTAGCTTTGCTTACCCTGCCTCAAATGCACAACTATATCTGGTGGAAGATGTCGCTTGTTGTTAATGCTTTATTTCTCACACCTCTTTTCTTTCCCTGTTTCCCTGTGCTTGATATTTTCCAGTGTGGCAGTGTGTCGTTTTACCAACACAGGAGATGACTGGTACGTTCTGGTCGGTGTTGCCAGAGACATGATTCTCAACCCGAGGTCAGTCGGTGGCGGCTTCATCTACACCTATCGGCTCGTCGGTGGAGGGGAGAAGCTGGAGTTTGTGCACAAGGTGGGTTTTATTTAGAGATGCACGAGAATATCGGCGTCCAATAATTATTGGTTAATTTTGGCAATTATGATGTCTTGGAATGTTGGTTTTTGCCGTTGGTCTGTGTTTTGTGGCTTGTTCTCATGCCTGGCTCCTCAACCCCTCCCCTCCCCGACGGTACTGTCACATGTGTGTGATGTCATAACACTGCGCGGGCAGAGAAACAAGCAGCATGGCGTGGCACTGACCGGTGTGGACTTTCTTTACCTTGTCAGAAGAAGACATTTCACTTGGGCTGGTCTCGAATGTTGGAATATCCGAATGTTGGTTGGTTGTGGTGGTATTCGGATAATAGTTTTGATATTCAAATAGTCAGGGGGTGCTGCCGAGCGTTGCCGAGGCTATAGTACGCTGCTGAGCATCACCGAGCGCTGCCGAGCGTCGCCAAGGCTCTAGAACGCCACTGTGGTTGTAGTACATGGACCTGCCAACTCTGGTGTCTCGCTCCGGTGTCACCTCCCAAATGCCCTGTTTGTAAAAAAAAACAGCTATGTAGATAAAATCACCTGGTTTTACCTCGAGTATATCTGACACGAGAACACCTTATTTTACTTTTGTTTCACAGTAACACATGGGGCGACTGTGGTAGAGCGGGTTGTCCACTGATTGTAAGGTTGGTGGTTCAATCCCTGTCCCCTCTGCATGCCGAATTGTCCTTGGGCAACACGCTGAACCCCATGTTGCTCCCAATGCTCCCAAACTAGCCCCTTGCATGGAAGCACATTCTCCATTGGTGTGTAAATGGATGGATGCGAAACACATTGTAAAGCGCTTTGGATGCTGCTAAGGTAGAAAAAGGTGCTATAGAAGTGCAGACCATTTACCATTTACGATTTAACACATGTCTGAGCCGGGCTTTTCTGTGCACGTGCCTTGCACATGAGGCATTTAGGGAACACCCATAAACTGTAGTGTCTATTGATAAGCAGATGTTCAGTAAGTGAGGTGTTTTGGGTGCAGTTTAGTTTCCATTTTGCCTTTAGGAGATGCTCTGAATTTAGATGAAGAACCTTATTTTGATGTAAATATTTGTACGTGAGCAGGAATGCAGCACAATATGAAGGTGAAAGCAGCGCTCTTACCATTTAAATGTGAAAGTGCAACACAATATTTTTGTCTCTACACCGAATAATAGCGATAAAGAGTCTAATCATGTTCTCAGTTGTGATCTCAATATTGCTCAGAAAGTTGTGTGACAATTTAAATCGGCACCTCAAAGCTCTGTAGGACGAGTGCAACGTCAGGTTAGAACGGCATTCACACCAATACCTTTGTCAGTGTTAGACCACGTGAGCAAGGTACCACACAGTTCGCATTTAGAGTCTTGAGTGTAAAAAGAGTCATTTTTTTTAAGCTTTTTTTATATGCAGATGCACTCCTATGTAAAATCACCCAACTGCCCTCTAATGTAGAATGATGAATTATTTCCAAATAGTTATTCAGTCGAGTAAAAATGTCAATATACACAGCAGTAAATCTAAATACCTTTTTTTTCCATTATCGTACAGCCCAACACTAACCGTACTGTAAATGAAATGAGATTTAGATTTCTGAAAAGGTAAATATTTTGCATCATTGATATTTAATCAACCTCAGCGACATTCACAGATTGTTTTTTGTGTGGCTCTTTAAGCATTTTGCAAATTGGTTTTTCCATCTGCCCGTTCTGACGAGTGTGATGTGCAATGTGACAAAAGCTTGTAGCTCTGTTCTCCATATGTCCGCTCCTTACAGCATCCAGACTCTGATGCGGTTGTGAATCCGCCGTCACTGTAGCTTATGTGGGTCTGTCCATTGAGTCTGTTAGCCGGTCGCTTCCCACGCAGCTTTTGTGTTGTAATTGGAGAAACAGGGTAGTGGGAGGGATGCTTTGAGATGGGTGCTGAGATAAGGATCAGACTCGAGGGACAAGGGTCTTCAGAGTGCACCAGGCAAGGACAGCCCCAAATAAAGTTTTAATGACGCCAAACACAGATGTTACTGCCCCTGGCGCCACACGCTCTCCGGGCAATTCCCCCGGAAATTCGAGCAGGGTGGAGATGATCGGGGTGAATCAGCCCACATGTGTTTGTTACCTGATGTGGATTAACTGGGGAAATGAGTCATGAGTGTTGGATTGCACCGTGGTGTCAGCCACTTCTTTTCACAGGGTTGGAGGAATTTCCCAACCACTTAACCAGATCTGATTTTTTAGATCATTCTATCTGGTCACAACACACAATTTTCACTCATGCACATACATGTGGATACACAGACAGAGCAGAGAATGTTATGTTTTTGTATAATATGCATAGTTCTCAAATATGGCATCATGCAAGTTGACATACCTGGCTGGACACATATCTGCAGAATAACATGACACATTCCTGAGCACTGTCATAGGCAAGTTTATGTACACATAGTTTTTATTGTGTGTGTACGCTGCAAGCCACAGAGCCAGCAGTGATGCTAGTGCAGCCTGCAACTCTAAAAACAAGCTACATTCATCACCAATAACCAACATTATCCAGATGTATTCATGTCAGAGCAGCGAAGTTAGATTATTTCCTACTTCTCTTACTGCATGCTGATGTACAGGACTGTGCAGAAGTTTTATGAACAGCGCCACAATTCTTGTTTGTCATGCAGAAGTGCTTTTGTTTTAGTTTATTTGTAGCTCTACCTATTTGAGATCAGTCTTTAGTCCCTGTCCCTAAAAACTGGTCCTCAACCTCATCTTTTTCTTAGCTCTTTGAGTTTGAACAGCACATCTGGAAACACCTGCCCGCTGCAGACTTTCTGTCTCCGAGATACCTGCTGATGCAGTTTAACTACCATGTGTCTTTTTGGTATGCTCCCTCTTGGCACGGTGTAAGGTTTTAAAATGAAACCATCACTTCTTCAGCAGCATCAGCTTCTTCGTTCGGCGGTCCCTCCCCTAGTTTTAGTCCCACTACATGCTGTTGCTTTTTTTTCATTTTAGAGTTGCATATACAGCGTTTATCCTGCATAAAGCAAGATTTTAGCCAGCACCAAAGGAAATCACTGGCACCAAAATCATAAGAATTGAGGGGAAAAAAATGGAACTGCTTTGTTGATTTTGGGGTTCTTTTATTTAATAAATGGTCCGGAATAACAAGAAAGGCATACATTTCTATCAAAAACAGTAGCGGACTCATTGCCTCCAACGCACGTTAACGGACCATGCGTACTTTCATGCATTATCACTCCTCCAAGACCCACTTCAATCCAGGAAAACCCCACACTGGAAAAAAATGCCCCTCCTAAAACAAGAAAAAAAAACTTATTTCAAGGCACTTTTACCTTGAAATAGGAGAAAAAATCTGCCAATAGAACAAGTGAAAATTTGCTTGGTAAGATTTCTTGAAATAAGACATGATATTTAGAATATCGAGGTTTTAAAATTAGCAGGGAAAACTTATTTTAAGCTATATTTTACCAGCATTGTCAAGCTGAGGTGTCTTAGAAAAATCCAGACATGCTAAAGAACTGGTATTTTTCACTCAAAAATAGATTTTTTCTTTAATAAGTTTAATGTCAACTTTTAATTTGAGATGTATTCAAGTTATTTTAGTTGTATTATCATGTCTCTTCTCTAGATTTAAGACCATCTTGTACTTGAAATAAGATTACAAAGATTAATTGAAGCATTCTGAGATATAATGTCTTCTCACAGTTCACTAGAAATCCTAATATTTAGTGGTGTTTGACAGCATTTGAAGGTGTTGTGTTTTAGGTGAAGCCAGCTACGCCCAAAAGGAGGTGTTTTAACTCAAAAGCAGACATTTGCTTTTTTTTTTTTACACATTTTACACATGCAGCTGTTTTCTGATATGAATTGGTGATTTTCCAATAAAATGCATTTACTTTATTTCCTAAATCAGGATTATTTATCTCATACAAACAACAGCTCAGCTTGAAACATGTATGAAATGAAATGAACCTTGTTTCTTGTAAAATACAACTCAGAACAAGATCATTTCAAGATTGTTTGACTTAACAAGATATTTAAGATGCGTTGTCTTAAAACACGTCCCTCCATCTGCTGAAATGTTACCTGTAAAGTGAATTTATCTTAAATCAAGTGGGTTGAGACATTTTGACTAGAAATAAGACGAATACACTTGGTAAGATGTTGAGTTTTTGCAGTGCACTACCTGCTGCCTAAGCTTGACTTTAATGTAAATATCAAGTAGTTTGCTGGCTAAAACAATGTCCTGACACCTGAAGAATAATACAAATGGTGCAAGGGGTGTGTTTGTAGTAGAGAACCTGAATCCATCACTGCATCTCAAATGTAGACAAGCTGACATCTCGGAGTCAGAGCGGTATCTGCATTGGTTTTAGATGATTGCAGTGTTGATACTCTTAGCCTGTTGTTAAGGTACATTTAAACGCCAGCAGACTGTAGCCTCGATGTGAGAGGGAAAGTTAAAAAAATCCTCTTTGAAGTCTAAGCATTTTCTAAACAAGAATGTCGTCTGCACTTGAATCAGTGGTTGTTAACAACGGCACTTACAGAGCTAATGTGAAGAGAAGGTTACTGAAAGTTTCCAATCGAATCTGGAGTTAGTGAGTTAGAAAGAATCAGCCACCCGGTGAACAAAGCGAAGTAGCATCTCTTTTGGCAGACATGCTGTCCTTTCTCGCTTAGAACTGCTGCCTTGTGGGATTTATTGCTGCGAGGCAGTTAACCTTACACATGCATCAAAGCAGCAACAGGCTTGTTAAAGGCCGTAGGAAAAAGCAGCAGGGTGCTTGATGACATGGCTTTCTCTGCACAGGATCTGTAACTTCACACAGCACTGCCAGGGATTCCTCCACATGGGAAATGGAATGATGGGGAATCTAGTTCATCGTGGAAAATGTTCAACACGTGACCAGAATAATCTTGTTTGAGAATGGAATTTATCAACTTATTTTCAACAAGTAGTGAGTTTTTTTTGTTGCTCAGGCTTTTAAATGTTTAACCGCATCACCAATTAAAAATAAACTGCTGACGTCTGTTGGAATTATCAGGCTGTGGTAATTGTCTTTTAACAGACGCAACAAGAAATGACAGAATTCACAGCGGTGGGTTTTGTGTTCGGTTTTTTGATTTACATTTCTGAAACACGGAAGAGGAATCATGCAAATAATCTGATTTAAAGTTTGCTAACACGGTTTCCTATTACAGGATTTGCTGAAGTTATTATGTTATCCTTAGTAGCTGCCTTGTAAAGTTATTAAGCAGGAACATACAGTTAAGGTCAAACTTATTCAGACCCATGCCGTGTTTTGATTTATTGTTTGATCAGTATGTTTCTTCTGGTAATGGTGACAAAAGATGGGAAGACGTCGGGTTAGAGATGGAGTTTGATTATTTGTGCGTTTATTTATTGGTTGTTTTTACAGTTTTATTAAAACTTCTCCCTGAAGCTTTGTTCTCCATGTTCTCGAGTGTTCTCAAACACTGCACATTGGGAGCAGCTGATGCAGTAGTTTGCTGCTTCAGACCAGTCAATTGCAAGTCATGGCTCAAACCAAAGAGCTTAGTGAGCTCGCTATTATGGTCCATCACTGAGAGAGAGCTGTGGCTGCTCTTGAGACGGACAAAGACTATAAAA